>CAOLHI010003385.1:0-179275 GCA_948474755.1 Ctenosaura bakeri | reverse complement strand
CCACATTACCTGAATACATGTACTCCTGAAGATATTTTATGAAGTTAATTATTCTTCTTGGTCCCAGAATGCCATTTACAATATATATATTTATCATAAGACTTGTTGGTGTGGTCTCCATGTTCTATTAAGTTGCAAATCTGCAATTTTTCTTCTTAAAATTAAAATTCCTGATCCTCATTCTCTCAGAAATAAATCTAAGTACAATGCTAAGGGAATTCTCCAGGTCAAAACTAAGTACTGTACAAATACATCACTTCCTAATTTGGACAGAATCAAGGTCTCCCAACTTACCACTAAAGCAGAGGAGCACATGCCAAACGACAGGACCCAGCGCATATTCAGGCGATCCCCAACAATACCACTGACAAACAGACCCTAAAATTAGAGGAGAATTTTATTCAATAAGAATTAAGTGAAATAATATGTAGTTCTTGAAAGCTCCACAAAGATCTTTAGGAACACAAGAAATTCTGTTCTTTTTATATTCTGAGAGGCATTCAGAACCAACATGAATCTTTATATTGTTCTGGTACAAGACGAGCTTGATTGTAAAGACTGTCTCAGTGTCTCTTCAGCTGTGAAGCTGACTGACATTGGAACATTGATAATCTCTTAGGTAGGTGGGAAACAGAGAGAGAGAGAGAGAGAGACAGAATGTGGAGAAAGCTTTGGAATTTTCCCTGAGAATTGTTCCAACAGAAAAAAAAAATCTGAGGGAAACTAAGAAAACGTGTTCTCTGAATATTTTTTCCTAATGGGATGATTGAAATGCTTTGGAAGTCAAGGACTTGCTATACAGTATGAAGATTTCCTTTTTTAACAAATATTTTTAATATGAATTTTAAAGACAGACAAATCAAGTTATCGTCGATTTACTGTATAAAATAAAACAGAAGGGGAACTAGAGAAACAATATAAAGTAACATTAACAGAACAATGAATTATCTAAAATGTGAACTTACTTAGAGATGTGCCTATATTTCCAAAGTAATCCAACAACTTGAAATTTATATATGCGTAGTCATACATTTGTTTACATGCCCTCCGTTTCCTACTAACCTGTATAAGCACTTCCAACTTTCTTTTGTGGGTTTGATTCATAAGATATATAGAATAATATCACTTCTATTTCTACATCAATGAAATGTTTAATGATTATCAAATCATATAAACAACTGTAATCTGCCAATGTATGACTAGTATTCTTCCAAATACTATTCTATCCAACTATATAATCCCAACCGAGTTCAGTCCATATACTGTATGTGCTGTGAACCTAATAAGAAAAAAAGATATATTTCTATTCTATCAAGACAACTGTGTTTGATCTTGATACTAATGTTATTAAATTTATGTCCTATCTGTGTGCTTTTGCAAATATAATAAAAAAGGAATCCATTCCGCCTCACAGTTTTCTTTGACAGTATGAAGATTTCATCAGACAATTTACAGTATTAGAGAGAGACCAATCCTATTTATAATGTAGACTAGGAAAGGGAAAACTACAGTCCTTCAAATTCTAGTGAATTATAGAGCCCATCATGCTTCATCATTAACTATCCCGACTAGAGCTGACAGGTTGCAGTCCAATATCTAGTGGACCACACATTACACACTCTTGCTGTACATATATGTAAGATTCCCATTCCTGATCACTTTCTCGTCAGCTCCCCTGACCATGTATGTCAAACTCCCAGTCCCTAACTTCTCTGTTTCTAAAACTGTGAGCCAGCCACAGATGCTTGGCTTAAAAAAAAACAAAAACCTATGCAAAGCATTGAAAGTCTTTTATTTTAAGCCCTGCATAAATAATCAAAAGGAATTTCAACACCCAGTAATGATAAATGGGTACAATCAGTTATGAGAAACATTCAAAGCCATTTAGATATTGGAAAGGCAAAATCAATCAAACTATATTCCTCCAACTAGCTTTCTACCTTTGTTAGTGTACCTTCTCACTGGGTGACAATTCATGTGCTTTGTATGAGGAAGGCTCCAAGGTAGGCAGGGAAAGACATCTGCCTGAAACCCTGAAAAGCTGATGCCAATCAGTGTGACAACACAGAGCTAGATTCAACTGTCTGATTTCATTTAAAGCACAAACATAAAGCCTTTTAGAGATGTCCATAAAATGGCTTATTAGCCTGTTGCAACCAAAACAACACAAATATTCTGGCACCTGAAGATTAACAAATTGTTGTTTTTTTAATTTGGTGTAAACTTCAATGGACTACAGCCCACTTCTCATTAGAAGCATAGAATGTTGTCTCAGCTGGCAGATACTTAATATACTTACTATGATGGATACTTGGAGGGGAGAAATGGGGGAACAGGAATACAAGAAGTGCCAGAGTAAGTAGTATCTTAACTGTGTTCTGATTACCAAATAGTAGTCAGGAGGCAACCAGGATTCTCTACCATAAACAAACAGATTAATACACGTTTGGTGATGAAAAATCTTTGTCCAACCCAAGTATAAGACATACAGCTTAATTTCTAAATCAGGTGGGAAGTCAAAGTGACCTCCTGTTGCATATTACTTGGTGTCTTGTGTATACTATTGTGTATTCCTGTTATGTATTACCAAGTGACTTCCTGTTGTGTTATTACTACCCAACACTTGTTGTTGGGAGTAATACACCCGTGCCTACATAAATAAAGCAGCTAATTTATTTAGCGATATTAAGTCTTTGTACCCCATTGAAAAAAAGCTTCTTGTAGCACCTTTAAAGGTAAAATGCATGGCATACATTTGTATGGAAACAGTCCACTTGCCATAAAGGTTTATACATTATAAAACGGGTGACCCTTTAAGATGCCACAAGGCTTTTCACTGTTTTTGTCATAACAGGCTAACAGAAGTAGTCCAGTGGTAAATAAAAGGCAGTTTCCAATTTCCAAAGTATCTATGAATTTATAATCTTGTGGAGTCTGATTTCCCACTCTCTCCTGAGGCTCCTATTGCTGCACAGAAAAGTATCTACTCACCACAGCATAAGAGAACAGGAAGATGGTGTCCAGCGTCCCAAGAAAAAGAGTGGCTTCTCTTTCATCCGGAAATAAATGACTGCTGTTCCAGAGCTGCAGAGAAAAGTGACACCAGTAATATGAGTCATGAGCTCAAATGTACTGTGGATAAAATGCTGCCTCACATCAGCACAAAAAAAGAAGATGGACAACTAGCATGTCATGCTGGCTGAGGTATTCTGGGAGTATTTTGTAGTTCTGTTTTGATTCCAGCCTTCAGCAGAAGCCAGACTCATTTGAAGAAATATCAGTGCTTTAACAACCATTCTTGCCACAAGAGGTTCACTTTGCAGATGTCTATAGATTAAGGGTGATGGGCCTAAATATTAAATGAATAGTACTTGGATGGAAGATCACCAATGAATATCAGGTGCTGTAGGCTATATTTCAGAAGCAGAAACTGGCAAAACCAACTTTGAGTATTCTTTGCCAAAGAAAACTTTATGAAATTCATACGGTCACTATAAATTGATAAGCAACTTGAAGGCACATTTATATACATGCACACAAGCACCACTACAGCTCTCCAGATGATGCTGAGCTGCCATGACCACCATTCCTCATCACTAGCACTGTTGCCTAGGCCTGATGGAAGTTTTAGTCCAACATTTTCTAGAAGACCCTATGTTCACCACCTCAGCTTTAAATAAATGACTTAATCCCCAAAGGCAATGCTAAAGAGGCCCTGTCTCCTGATATTTTGGCAAAGATATATTTCTGTCAGAGATTTCCCAGTATGAGCTGATTTACACATTACATTTTTAAGGTTACTTTCGTTGTTGTGTGCCTTCAGGTTGTTTCTAACTTAAAGCAACCCTAATGCAAACCTATCACATGGCTGTCTTAACAAGGTTTGGAGGGAAGAGTTGCCTTTGACTTCTTCCAAGGCTGAGAATGTGTGACTTTCTAAGGTCATCAGTGGGCTTCCACAGCCAAGCAGGGATTCAAACCCTACTCTCCAGAGCTGTATTCCAATGCTCAAACCACTGTACTGTGCTGGCTTGAAGGATGGGTTACATTTATTCCTAAAAATAAGCTGCAGCTCTGCACCAAGTATAGAATCAACCCCAGATCTGTATCACACGAATCTGTTTCTACTCTGGAAGCATGGAAGTGTCATCCTACTACTCAGCATTTCGACAAGAGTGGGCAACTTACAGCCCTCCAAATGGTCTTGGACTGCAATTGACCATCAGCCCAAGCCAGCCTACCCAATGACAATGAAAGCCTGGACTGCAGTCCAACACCACGGGAAAGATCACAGTTTGGTCAGCCCTGCAATGGATGGAAGACTCATGCAGGAGAGAACAGTAACTTCCCCAAGGCCAGTCTTATACATGCCACTATTCAGAAATAAATTACATTAGGTTCAACATGGCTTACTCCCAAGTAAGTGGATACATGTCTACAGTCCTTAGAACAGGGGTGCGAATCATCCAGCACTCCAGATATTCCTGCCGTGTAACTCACAGCAGCCCTAGCCAGGAGATCCAGCGGCAAGGAATGCTGGAAGCAGCCATTCAACAACATCCGGAAGTCCACACAATTCGTACCCTTGCTTTGTTAAAAAAAAGATCTGAACACTGGGACATGATTCAGTTTTAAAAGGTGAGCCAGCATGGTGCAGTGGTTTGAGCACCGGGCTGTGACTTAGAATGAAGGTTCAAATTCTCACTTGACCATGGAAACCCACCGGGTGACCTTGGGTAAGTCACATACACTCAGCATCAGAGGAGGGCAAAGGAAAACCCTTCTGAACAAATCTTGTCAAGAAAACCCCATGAAAGGTTCGCTTTAGGATAGCCGTAAGTTGAAAACAACTTAAAGGCATACAAGAATAACACGCTTGGTGAGGTGGAAGACAACTGGACTGAGTTACAGGTGGATTGACTCAAAGAAGCCAGTCTGCAAGACCTTAGCGGGGCTTTTAATAATATGGTGTCTTGGGGAGCTCTCATTTATACAGTCTCCATAAGCTGTGGCCAACTTGACAGCAGCTAACACCACAATTACTGCCTAAGGCTGTGCAGCTATCACCATATTGCAGCTCATCTTCTCAGCACCTACACTTCATTAGCCAAGATCAACATGTAATGACAAAATACTGCTTTAAAGGAAGAATTGGATAGAATTTGGCCAATCCTGAGGGAGCTGTTGGTTTGTGTGGCAAGATCAGAGCAGGGGAAGTTTTTCTTTTAACTACAATTCCCAGAACCTTCAACTGAGAGAATGACGGACCTGTAGCCCATAACAGAAACCTTCTCAAACTCTGGGCAATCTACCCATGGTCTACAACAGTGGTGGCCAAAGCATGGCCTTCCAGATGACTGCATTTCCAAGGATCTCTCATTGCTGGCAATATTGGCTGGGCCGCATGGAGCTGCAGTTCAAGAACATCTGGAAGGGAATATTTTGCTTAAGCCAGTGTAAAGAGGAAGTCCTCTGAAAATAAAAGAGGCCCTCCTTTACAGTATAATCCTACATATTTTTACTTCAAGAGTTAAATCCCACTCATTTCTGTGGGACCCACTTTCTCATCACTACATACACAAGAGATATATCCCTGGCTGTTGCTCCAAAATGACCTTAGCTTGATGCCTCCCTAGTTTCTGTCAAGGGAAAATTCCATGTCCCAGAGAGACTGGAACAATCCTAGAAAGCACATAATGTAGAACAGGAGACATCACATGGTTTCCTTTCCCCTAGTTTTCAGGAGCTTATCTGTACCAAACACATCCAACGTCCACAAGAGTAAATATTTAACTGAGACAAGATTACCTCCACGCACTTACCTGTGAAAGAAAATGTTATGGATTCCATCTAATTCAGAGATAATACAGTGGATTAATAGGAAGTCATTCCCCGCACCCTCACAGTTCTTTTACATCATTGCTCCTTAATTTGTGTCAGGCAGAGCACAGTGCATTGAAATGAGCCACGCGGACAATGCCATGAACAGGCAGCAGATCATGCTCCTGAAAGTGTGCCAGTTTCACAGCAACACCTGAATTTAAATGCTGGACAAAACCCAAAGAAAGCACAAAAGATTGGCTTTGCCTGCAGTACTCTTGCAGAATGGAGAAAGGAGCTCCACTTCCAGATGAACAGCTTGGAGAGACGAGATCTCGCCTCCAATCTGGGCTATATCAAAGCTTGTATGTAGTAATTTTGGGGGTCTACAGCTCCCAGAATCTACCAGCCAGCCATGGTCACAGGCATGCTGGGTTTGGGCTTCTGCAAACTATTGTGCAAAAAAACCAATTTTACTATGCTCTGGAGTGTAGCCACAGTTTGACAAGACCAACCAACCCAACATTCTCACCTCATAGGGTTCAAGATTGAGTGCAGTATCATTAAGGCAGGAAGGCGTCCACTGGCTGGAGATGCTGACCTTGACATTGCTGAATGTCTTCCGAGAGGCATGGAGCAGAGAATAGCTGGGAAATTAACAGGGTGGGGAAGAGAAAAGAGGAAGATCACAGAGCATTATCTTAGACTTTCATAAAAAGGCTCTGCAGAGAGAGGCAGTGCTCTTGCTTTTCCCAAGAGCATTTTCGGATCAAATTGGAGCAGAACCAACATCAATCAAATAATGCCTGAAGCATGTACACATGCAGAAGCATGTAGATGGGTAATGAGTGGTCACCCAGATGTTATTGGACTACAACTCTCATATAGCTCATCATTAGCTTTGTCAGCTTTGACTGATAGGAACTGCAGTCTGACCACAGATGAAAGGCCAAACATTCCTCATCCTTGATAAAAGGACACTTAGAAAGGCAGGCCTGTAAAAGTAAAAGGACACTTAGAAAGGCAGGCCTGCCAGATCAGACCAGAGGCTGACCTAATCTAGCATCCAGTTTCCTAAACAGCAACCAGATGCCCAGGGGGAAGATCATAAGCAACTAATCGTCTCCTTCTGCTATTCTCTAGCAACTGGTATGGGTCTTGCCTGAATCCAGGGAGGGAGGTGTCCTTCCTTCCTCCTGACAGCCTTGTGAATCACAAGTTGGTGGGCAGGGGGGGTCTCCATCTCCAAAATATCAACATTACCACTACAGTAGATGTATGAACCCTAATGGGTTAGACACAAGGCCTATCTCCTCTTATCGGAAAACCAACAACAGCCCTCACCTGTCTTTGCTCCTTCTTAAATCTGTATTCAAAGCCATGCTGCCTCTGATCTTGAGGTATGTATATAGTTGCCATGACTAATTGCCTTTGATTTCTTCATAAATCCTCAACAACAACAACAAAAAGGTTCTGCTGGTAGATGATGGTGGAATCACTACCCACAATGAGAAGCTTGCAGCGTAGTAGGTGAAGAACCTTTAATCCTTGAAATAATGTGGACTATGAGTCCCACAATCCTTTACCATTTGCTATAGTGGCTGGAGCTTAAAAGTGCTGAAGTCCAAAACTTCTGGAGGGCCCAACATTCCCCAGTTCTGTTGCAGAAAATTCTGATCTGAATCACAACACCCAATACTCATCAAAAGCAAGGGTCACTGTCCACACAGTTTCTGCACAGCTCTCTGCATCCAACTTGTTTGAACAACCAAATGGCTTCCACACATACACAACAGCAATAACCTACCTGAAGAACGTGAGCAGGAACACAGCAATATGATGATGTGTGAACTGTGACATATAGCCCCTGCTTGTGGGCTGCCTTCTCAAAACTCCAGGCATTGCTACCTTCTGTTTTCCCCTATTCCCACCCCCAACCCCTTTGCCCTTTAAGGCTGAAAGGTAGGTTAGGTCATTCTCTTCTCTCTGCGGGGAAAAAAAAAAAGAAATAACATTAAGGAAAACTTAAGCAGACATGGTATATCCACGTTGCACAACTGTAGCACTTTGATTTGACTTTAGCTGCCTTGGCTTCATCCAATGGAATCCTGGGATTTGTAGTTTGGTGAGGTATTGAGTTTATGACAAGCCTATGAATTTCACAGAGTTTTCTTAGGCAAAGAATACTTGGAGGAGGTGTGCCCTTGC
Source organism: Ctenosaura bakeri (assembly GCA_948474755.1). NCBI lineage: Eukaryota > Metazoa > Chordata > Lepidosauria > Squamata > Iguanidae > Ctenosaura > Ctenosaura bakeri. The sequence goes on along the minus strand of CAOLHI010003385.1, from coordinate 171,247 downwards.
CTTCCACTAAAATATGAACTACAACACCTTGCAATCCTTGGTGTTCTCCCATCCAAGTACTAACCAGGGCTGAGCTGTGCTTAGCTTCCAAAATCAGATGAGATCTGGTGCTCTCAGCATATTTAGGTGATTTAAGCACACTTACTATGGTGGATATATATGTTCCTGTGGGTTGACTATTATACTTTGTGCCTATGAAAGTGGAGTGGTAATCCATGAATGTTCATGTTAAAATGTACTATTAGTCTTAAATACGCCATAAGACTCTCCTATTTTACTAAGAAATAAATCTCACTAAAGTCATCATTTCACCAGGTGAAATATATTTATGTAAAAGAAACAAAGATTTTTCATGTGAGCTTATAAACTAACAAGGTTTATTTGGTAAAAGCTTTTATGAACTAAAGCTCACTTCATCAGATGAATGGACAGATGGCAGACATGTATACATCTGCTAGGGTGGGGTGTGAAGGAACTGAAATGTAACAGGAAACAGTATCGGTGATGATCTTAACAGTGATCATTTAGCAAACAGTGACCGGGAGGTGACAAGGACCTGCTAGCAAAGATAAATGGATTACCCCATGTATGGTGTTGAAATCTTTCTCCATTCCAAGTTTAAAAGAATAAAACATACAAAACAGAATATTCAAGTTCCTATAAAAGCAATGGACTCACAGTATGCATTTAGCTAGAAATGTCAGGGTGAAACATCACAAGCAATGCTTACTGCAACTTCACTCTCCAAGAATCCACTTCTTCCCTGTTTTCATTTTATTCACCTCTCCTCTTCTTGTCTCCATTTGCATGGCTGCCCTGAACCATACAAGCATCATCATCCCTGGTTTTCTTTTATCTTGTACAGAAAGGGGAAATGCAGTCCATCTCAACTTCCATCCCAACTTTTAACTTCAAGCTGGGAAAGGAACAAGATGGAGAAAAAGCCAAGTGGGCCACAAGCAGATGCCCACCATTCGAGATATGCATAGGATCCTGCTGGATCAGACCAAGGGCATAAGCATCCTATTTGTCACAGCTGCCAACCAGACACCCATAGATACTGCACAAGCAGGAGAACCTGAGGCTATCTCCTGCTGTTGTTCCCCAGCAACTACATAGCACCCTCTGATCCTGGAAGTAGCAGGTAGCAATAACACTGGGCAGCCACCGATAATCTTACACTTTTTCAAACTTTCTATCCCTATTTTAAAGCTATGTTGGTGTTCGCCTCCCACATCTTAAGAAGGCAATCCCACAGTTATAATACTCATTTCAAGACTGGCCACTTCTCCAAATGGGGCTGCATTTTTTCTCTTTCTCTCTCCAGTGGACAAAGGCTCAGGGAAGAAGGTGAAACAGATCTTACTGTGGTCTTAATCACAGAAGCAAGGAATTTACAAACAAGGGTAAGACCCAGATGTTTTGGACTTCAGTTCTCCTAACCTTTTGCCATTGGCCATGCTGAGTGGCACTGATGGGAGCTGAAGCCCAAAGGATCTCCACCTTGGCTCTGATGTAGTTCACAATTACTTCTGTCCTACTTGCCTCTTATCAATCCCCAACCTCTGTTTTGCTTATCTAAATTTAATCTGCAGGTTTATGAACAAAGACATCCATAATTCAGTTTTCTGTTATCCAGCTACATATGTCTTATTTCTGTACATTAAGAAGCTGCCTTGTATCGTCACTGGATTCCTTAGCTCAATTGCATCTCTACCAACTGCCAACAGCTCCCTACCAGTTCAGACATGGGTCTCTCCCAGAGGTGTCACCATCGGGAACCTTTTGTAAGAAGTGTGTAAGCTCTGCTATGGAGCAGTAGTCCTTCCCCCTCATGTACAAGAGTATGCGTAATAATCTGACTACCAACGCAACAGTCCATATATCCAACATTGACTTTTAGTTAATGAAAGCTTACATCAAATAAAGTTCATTATCTTTCTTGGCTACTTATTATGGACCAGTAGATGATCGCCTGCAGACTGTTACTGGTTCACAGACCACCATTTTGAGCAGCACTGCCATGGAGCACCTGCAACCTCAGGATAAGTGTAACTGCTGCGTTTGCTCTTCCTCCCATTCATCAACAAAAGCAGAATATAGTGGTCATGCACATAAGTTGTAAGTCATAAATAGCCCCACTGAAATGTTATCTCAGCCACAATCTAATTTGATGGCCTCAGTGGGTCACCCTCTCATCTTTAACAGGGAGATTACACCAATGCCTCCATATTTTGTCTCACTCTTGAAATGCCTGCTAAGATAATATGTTAAGTGCTTTGAACACTGAAAACACTATTTCTTAATATTCTCACAGTGAATACTATGCAAGCATCTCATCAAGAAGGGGCCAGGCCGCTTTCAGTTTAAGGCCAGGAAAGAATGAGAAAGACCCCCAAACAACACTCAGAGAGCAATGAGGTGGGGACAGGGAAAGATAAGAAATAAAAGTCAAGCAGTTGGTGTGCAAGAGGAATAGCCACTTGAACTACAACTGGTTAGAGGGTTTCCCCTCACCCCCTATTTTGAGAGATAAAAGAAAATAAGAATGTCAGGGCTGACGCAAGACATTCTGCTGTGCAAACACTCATTCAGAATCAGAGCACACTGTTTCCAAACCAGCTTATTTATTTTGGCATATAAAGCAGGTGTACCTCTCTTCCAATGAAAATATGAAGGAAATAACTAAGGGCTTGCTACCACAGGAACAAAGGAAGGCATTTCATACTGAGTCAGACCATTGGTCCATTCAGCCCAGTATTGTGGACTCTGATTGGCAGTGACCCTTCAGGGTCTCAGGTCCTATTCTTTCTTAGTCCTATCTGGAGATCCCTAGTGGTTCCTCATTCAAGCAGCAACTAGGCCTGGCCCCGCTTAGCTTCCAAATCAGATGAAATCAGCAATGTTCAGAGTGATAAGGTAACCTTTCATGACACTCAAAGTCTGCTGCTTGAAGTGGTTGACTCATTTTTCCTCATAATAAGGCTCACCCTGAAGAGTATTCAGGAACAAAAACCTTTTCTAAAGGAGTACAGATTTCTGCTTCTTCCTCAGACTGCCACTGAGAATGCTCAAGAATTAACATTTTACAAGTTAAGACTAATGTTAGCAGTTCACATGACAGGTTTTTATTATAAGTCCTCTAGACATCTGTCTTGTCCTATCCTGCCCAGGACACTGCTATCTTTAAACAATCAAATCGCTAAACAAACGATGGACATTACAAAGCAAGTTAAAAACAAACAAACTTAAAACAGCAGTTGTATGACCAGTTTTGCCAAACTTGAAGCTTGTTTGTTTGGAATTAGCCAGTTCCAAGCAGTCAAAGCACAGAAGACCCATCTCGGCATGGCTGGTGGTTATGAACCACTTACTGAAAGAGAAATGTACAGCCTGTATTTTCTCAACAATAAATCACTGCAGGAAGCAAAGGCCCTGCCAACCACTACCAAGTGGAGGAAACACTGTACTTATTTATATGGGAAACTGTAGTACACACTTCTCAGAATAATCAGCATCTACATAATCAAATATGGATTAACCTTCATGCATACTTTGCAGCTACATCTCACTCTACAGTAACACTGGGAAATGTGTGGACCAACAGAAAATGAAGAATTATACTTCGTCACTGCCCATGCTGCCAGGGGGCAATAGGAACTGAGTCCAAAGACATTCAAAAGCTACGCATTCCCCATTCCTGCTCCGAGTATGAAGGAGGAAAGGAACATGACCTCCTAAAGCAGAGGTTCTCTTTTTTTTCTTTTTTCTTTAAATTTTTTTTTAATTTTATTAAACTATAACACAAAAACAAACGAAAAATAAAACACCATGTGTTATACATAATAGTGAATTAAAAAACAAACAAACAAAACAAAACAAAATTTTTTTTCCTTCTTTTAAACAATGCAAACTTATATTATTGTTTTTCCCTTCCCCTAAAATCATAAACTTGTTCAGCTTGTTCCATTCATACAACTTATACATTTTTGTGACGTATCTTCAATTCTTATTTTCATTATATTCATTTTTATTATTATACTTTCACTCTTAATTCAATATTTTTCACTCCCATTTAATCTCTTACTATTATTAATTATAAACTTATTACTTAATATCTCTAATAATAACCTCTCTCTAAAACCAATTACCTTTTAACTTTTTCCCCCTTTTAAACATTGAACATCACATATCAAATTACATCTATAAATCACAAGTTTAACACACACAGATAATAAACAATATAAAAATACAAAATAAAAAATAAAAGTAATAATAAAAAAAAAAACCACCCCCCAGAGCCAACTTTTTATTTAATCCACTTTCCAAAATTGCCATTCTTCTTTTAACAGGGTAGCATTACCATCTCTTTTCAGAACTTTTTCTAAAAATATTTTCCAAATTTCTTCAAAATCATTTGTTTTTTCCAAACTTTTCATAAACCTAATTCTACATGTTAGTTTATCATTAATTGCAATTTTCCACACTTCTTTATACCATTCTTCTATTTGAAATTTTTCATTTGTCTTCCATTTTTTTGCTATTATTAATCTCGCTGCAGTTAACAAATTTGTTATTAATTCTTTCTTTGCCTGAGTACACTCTACCTTATTATATATGGACAACAACGCTATATTTGGACATACTGGTATTTCTAATCCTATAATATCTTTTATCTCTTTAAAAACCTTTTGCCAAAATTCCTTTATCTTGTTGCAATTCCACCACATATGCATATATGTACCAATTTCTTGACATCCTCTCCAACACAATCTTGAATATTTCTCATCTATTTGATTTAATTTCACTGGAGTCAAGTACCATTTCCAAACTATTTTATAATAATTCTCTTTTATTCTTATTGATAATTTTTTTAAATGGCGTTGTTCCCAAATTTTTCTCCATTCTTGTATATCTATAGTTTGTACTGTCTCTTCCTCCCATATTTTTCTAAGATAATCCTCTTCTTGTTCTTTTGCTAATATTTTATATATTTCACTTGTTGTACCTTTTAGTATTTCATTTTCTTGCATATTTTCTCTTTGAATAATAATTTGTTCAAATTTAGTATATTCTTTAAAATCCTTAACATATCTTTTCATACTCTTTGTCCATTGCTCTAATTGTATATAATTTAACCAAGATATCTTAGTTTCCTGCAATCTCTCTTTCATTCTTTCTTTATTTATCATTATTTTCATCCAATCTTTTAATCTATATATTTTTTGTTTTTTTATTTCTTTCTCTATTATTTCTCTTAAATTTATTGGAAATTTTTCCATCATTACTATCGGAGTTAATATTGATATATTCGGTATCAATTTTCTTTTATTTTTCTTCCATATTTCTATTATATTTTTTATAAAAGGATTTTCTATTTTTTCCATTTCTTTCTTTGAAAATTTCCTAAAAAATATATTCTCTAATTTCATCTCAATATTCTTATCTTCTGTCTCTAACCAATCTAAATCGCCGTTTCCTGAAACTCCATCTATGATATATCTCAATTGATTTGCATAATAATACCATTTTAAATTTGGAAGTCCCAGGCCACCTTCTTTTTGACTTTTATACCAATATTTCTTGTTAATCCTCGATTTCTTATTTCCATTACAAAAATTATTTAATATCTTTTGCCACTCCTTTAACTCTTCCTCTGATACTTTTATTGGTAACATTCTAAACAAAAAATTAATTTAAGGTAAAATTTTCATTTTTACCACTGCTATTCTACCAAACCACGATAACTTTATATTTTTATAATCCTCTAATTTCCATTTAATTTCTAATCTTAATTTCTTGAAATTTTTTTCTTGTAGTCCTTGTAAATTTTTTGTAATATCTATTCCTAAATATTTAATTGATTCTTTTACTTTAAGTAATCCTCTTTTACTACTTATAAATTTTTGTACTTCTTCTTTAGTATAATTAAATAACATTATTTCTGATTTGGCCCAATTTATTTTCAATCCTGTCTTCTCCCCAAACTCTTTTAAATGTTTATCTATTCTATCTATCTTTTCAACCGGATCTTTAATTCTAAAGCAGAGGTTCTCAACCTGTGGGTCGCGACCCCTTCGGGGGGTCAAACGACCCTTTCAAAGGGGTCGCCTAAGACCATCGGAAAATATGTATTTCCAATGGTCTTAGGCTCCATTCCCTCCTCGGTGGTGGTGCACAAGCGCGAGCCACGCACCCGTGTCCTCCTCCCCCTGTTCAGAAGGGACTGAAATCGCTCCCCTTCTCCACTACCGGGAGAACCTCCTGTCTGACAGACCATCTTGGGGGGGTGGCGGCAGCACGGGAGGTGGGCCCCCTCCTCATCACGGCCCCTGCCCCACTCGCTATGGAGGGGGCGCTGCAGAAGAGCCGGGGGGCCACAAGGTGGTGCTTTTTTGGGGGGCAAGCTGCGCCTGGCGCAAAAGACAAAGGAGCCGGGATTCCTCCCCCCCCCGACGGCCAGGGTTGGCATTCTGGAAACTTTTCCCACACTGCCCCCCCAGTGGAAACGAGAGCGAAGCCCAAGCAGAGCCCGGGGAGGGTTCTCAGAGTTTTTTCCCGGGGGGAGACGCGCGGCTCCTCTTTCTCTCCCTGTCCGCCTCCCCCCTATTCCTGGCCAGCGAGGTGGCCGTTGCTGGGGGGGGAGGCATTGCAAATAATAAATAAATAATTTTATGGTTGGGGGTCACCACAACATGAGGAACTGTATTAAAGGGTCGCAGCACTAGGAAGGTTGAGAACCACTGTCCTAAAGGGTTAATTTGTCATACTTCCCAGCTCTCCATCATAATCTACCTCATTTAATCTATTAACAAAGTTCCACACATAGTTCTTCCTTCCATCATTCCCTAAAATTTCAACCTCCTTTCCAGTTTGCAGTAACTGCATTTTTACATTACACCCTGTTACGTTGTATCAGCTCTAACAGCATTGCCTCCTGAGCATTATTTGTAAATAAGGCCAGAAGTGGGTCTGCAAACTTTGGTCTGGGGGGGGGTGTAATTTGCGTTAATTTTAATCATGGTTAGCCAGGATGCAGATCAATTTAGCACCTAAACTACGCCCATGCATTTAATTACAACTACACAAAAACATCGGGGGGGGGATTCACACACAAAGGAAGAGTAGGCTGCAGGAAGGAAGCCAGCCTGTGGTTACCTTCTCAGTCTTTAAAACACCAGCAGTAGGACTGAATCTGTGCCAGCGAGAAGAAGGAAGAACACATTAAAAGCTTCTGTCTTGGAACAGAAACCAGGTCAGTGAGATTTAGTGAATGTTTTTCCCCCATAAATCAGCAGCACCATTTGCCAGAACAAGGCCAGTAGTGGGAAGCGTCAGGGTGCCTCTTGCTTTCGAGAGGGCTGTGACATTCCAGAATAAAGGTGTCTCCTTAAAAGTAGTAAATGCCCATGGTTAACACCAGTCAGATACAAGGAAACAGCTGGGGAGGAAGCATTCTTGGGCCATTTCCGCACTAGCCTGTTACAGCGCGATGATTCCACTTTCAACATCCTCTGGAATCCTGGGGTTTGCAGTTTCGGGAGGGGCCGACCGGCCCCTCCCGAAACTGCAAACCCCAGGATTCCAGAGGATGTTGAAAGTGGAATCATCGCGCTGTAACAGGCTAGTGCGGAAATGGCCCTGGACTGCAGCCCCACAACCTCTAATGAGGTTTATGTCGAAACCCTCCGGCACGCTTGCTGGAAAGCAAGCAAAAGCCTAAACCGAATTCTCAGGCCATTTCCGCACTATACTGTTATAGTGCTATTATTCCACTTTAAACATCCTGTGGAATTCTGGGGTTTGTAGTTAACTGAGGCCAAAGGGCTCTCTGGCTGAGCATTCCAAATGCCCCTCCCTAAACTGCAAACCCCAGGATTCCATAGGATATTGAAAGTGGAATAATCGCGCTATAAGAGCGTAGTGTGGAAATGGCCTTCGTCCCAGCAGACCTACGGAATCAATGGGAATTAAGTTAGGTCAGCACATATATTTCATTCCCACTGATTAAAGGGGCCAATGGAGACCCCAACCAGATTTAGGTTAGAATCGCCAGTTCTCTTTCCTCGCAGGCGACTAACACGCCTCTTTTAAGAAGAGACAACCGGGGAGAGAGGCTTTCTTCCCAGCACGAAGGAGGGAGGAGGCCTCCGACTCAGCGGCTACGTGGCAGGAGGATGCCACGCGAGGTCCAGATGGGAGAGGAAGAGGCAGCAACACGGCCGGGAATTCCTGGGACTCAGTGCAATTCCCTTCCCAGTAAGGACACGCCAAGGATCAGACTGCACGTCTGAATGCACGTGGACCCGAAAGCCAAGAGTTCCGTGCAGCCCCTCCCCAAGAACCGCAGACAAAACAAATATTAAGGCGCGCTTCCATTCACAGGCAATGCGAGAGGGGCGATGTCTGAGCCCTCTGCTCGCTCGCTCGCTCCCCCCCCACGCCGCTCTTCCTCAGCCCCGCCACCCCCCGGCCGCTTCCCTTTAACGAGCCACGATCAGCCGCCCCGCAAACCCCGCTCACCTGCCCGCATTTCCAAGGCAACTTCCAGGAAGTCACATGACCGCCGCCTCTTCCGAGCCCCGGCGGCTCGCGCCTCGCCGCCCCTCCCCCCTCCCGTCGCTTTCTCGCGGCGCATCCTGGGAGTTGTAGTCTCCAGCGAGGTTTCAAACCCCCCACCACCACCTTGAGGGAAGTTTGAGCCGGAGCAAACCCCTAACGCCCCCACGGCTCAAGCTGGGCCGTGTCTGGTAGGGAGTTGGCTCTGCTGAGGGGGCGATCCTAGGCTTCTTTCCTGGGAAATAAATAAGACCCATTGAACTTAATGGACTTACTTCTGAAGAAAGGGTGCGCAAGATGGAGGCCTGAATTGTTCGGGTTTTGCTCAGCCCCTGGAGTTGGGGAGGAGCTGGTGGCTCTTCGCTTTCCAGGCCCCAAGGCTTTGGTATTTGCTCGCGAGTAAATCCTACTGAACTCATTAAGGTAGTGAGGTATTTCAGTCTTTTACTCCAAGGCCATGTCCGCACTAGCCTGTTATAGCGCTATTATTTCACTTTCGACATCCTATGGAATCCTGGGGTTTGCAGTTTAGGGAGGGGCCTGTTATAGCGCTATTATTTCACTTTCAACATCCTATGGAATCCTGGGGTTTGCAGTTTAGGGAGGGGCCGGCCGGCCCCTCCCTAAACTGCAAACCCCAGGATTCCATAGGATGTTGAAAGTGAAATAATAGCGCTATAACAGGCTAGTGCGGAAATGGCCCAAGTCTGGGAGTCAGCTTCATACCCCAGCCTATTTTCCATGGCTCCACTGTGGATTCAGGTAAGGCTCCCTCACATGCAATGCTGTAATCACAATACAGTTCACAACAGAATTTGGCATTTTTAAAAACTGCACAAAAAATTGCTCTTGGTCTCATATTAACTATACAAACATGGATAGAGTCAGTGTATCATTTATTGCCCAGCTGAATCTGAGTCACTGAAGTGACTTAAATCCAACTTGAGTCCAAGACAATGGACTTGAGTCTACATCACTGCATTAAGATCTATTCCAAGAGTAAATATTCCAAGATCCAAGCATTTCTAAAGCAGAGTTATGCTACCTCTTTCCAACAACGGCTTTATAACAGCTAAATGCCATCCAAATACCCAATATCTTATAGGTTTTTCCGACACAGCTAAGAAAAAACTTCACCTCTTTAGGCTATACTGCTTTACAAGGCACAAGGTCAGGGGTGGCGGTGGAAAATCTGTATCAAAGAAATATCCATGTACATAAAGGCCTGTCTTCAGTTATTTTTGTAGGAAAAGGCATGTCTTGTCATTACACAAAGTTGCTCATCAATAAGAAATGGGTAGTTAATGACCCAGTTGTTGCAATGGGCTTTACAGAGGGAGACCTTCCTTAACAAAGTAGATGTGTTCCTGGGCATTGCTTTTTTAACAGAAATTTGATGCCAGAGGTAGAAATCACATGGAAAGAATAGGGGCAGGTTCCTACACCGCAAACAAGCAACCAAAAAAGGCAGTTCAACATGTTTCAGCAAACTTTTTGCCCAGAACTGGCAATGTGCACGTGAAAAATGAAACAAACAGGTCAGATAAGACTTGCTTAAGTAAACAAAAACATTTTGAACTTTCTAGAGACTACTTTAAGTCTTCTTCCAAAATCCATCCAGGAATGTTTTTTTCCTCTACCATCCTCTACTTTTCTTATGATGTCCATTTTGGTGACTAAACTTTCAGACCGTGGCCATTTCCGCACTAGCCTGTTATAGCACGATGATTCCACTTTCAACATCCTCTGGAATCCTGGGGTTTGCAGTTTCGGGAGGGGCCGACTGGCCCCTCCCGAAACTGCAAACCCCAGGATTCCAGAGGATGTTGAAAGTGGAATCATCGCGCTATAACAGGCTAGTGCGGAAATGGCCCGTAACATGCTGGGGACAACTGGTGAGGCAGGCTTATCTGGTCTACAGTTTTCTCTCTGTTTTGCTGTTTACACAGGTCCAGTGAGGGACCCTGGAGGCAGCTGTTGTTTACCTTACCTGTTGTAGGCAGGCACACACAGATGGAGTCAAGTCAGCTAGTGCAGAATCCCATTCTTTCCCAGTTGAAGCTTTGTTACACAGTTTACTGCAGACATACTGCTGCAATCCAACACCAAAAGTCTGTGTTTCTCTGGCCCTGCCTCACCTTCTTTCCAATATCAAAGAGAGGCTTCTGGAGAAGCTCAGGGAGCTGGGTATGTTTAGCCTAGAGAAGAGAAGGTTAGGAGGAGACATGATAGCTATGTTTAAATATTTGAAGGGGTGTCATGTGGAGGATGGAGCAAGCCTGTTTGCTGCTCCAGAAATTAGGACATGGAGCAATGGCTTCAAACTTTAGGAAAAGAGATTCCACCTAAACATTAGGAAGAACTTCCTGATGGTAAGAGCAGTTCAACAGTGGAATGTGCTGCCTGGGAGTGTGGTGGAGTCTCCTTCTTTGGAGGCTTTTAAACAGAGGCCAGATGGCCATCTGTTGGGAATGCTTGGATGGTATATTCTTGCATGGCAGGGGGTTGGGACTCAATAGCCCTTGTAGGCTCTTCCAACTCTATGAGTCTATAAATGCTGCTGAAGAAAATTTCCAGCTAAACAGAGGACAAGGAAGGTTTTCAGTCACATCAAAACACTTTGGAAAAAGGAGTTTCACTTCAGAGGCTTTGTGAAATGAGCTATGCCTATACTGTCCCTGTGACAATGAGTACTGTTATATCTGAGCTGTAGTTATTCTGATAGAATTTTCAGTTCAGTATATGACCCTCCACATGTTGTTGGACTACAACTGCCAGAAGCCCTAGCTAGCATAGCCAGTGGCAAGGAATGCTGAGACCTGCAGTCCAGCAACATCTAGTGGGCTACACCTTGTCTCCAGATGTTGTTGGACTGCAACTGAATATTCAAGGGTATCCCTGTTACTTCTTCTGCACCTCATATCATTTCTTCAAGTACTATGTAGGCATTATGTGCCTTCAAGTCAATTCTGATTTATGGTGACCCCTTCTCACAGGGTTTTCTTGGCAAGATGTATTCAGAGAAGGTTTGTCATTGCCTGTGAATGGCTGGATGTGATTTGCCCAAGGTCATCCAATGGGTTTCCCAGAATCCTCATCCTCAAACCACTATTCCACTGCTGGCTCATGCTTAAAGTTGTATAGCAGGCAGAAGTTCAGCAGGTTTAACTATCTTTCTACATCACACTACTCTGCTATCAGACTTGTAAATGAATAACCTAAAGATTTATCCAAAACTAGTTCCTGTTCATAGAATTTCTGCATTTCTAAGTGAAATCTTGTCCTATCCCTTTAACAGCTGTGTAACAGAAGAAAACCAGCAGGTGAAACATTTCCTGGTGCTGAGAATTAGAACTCAGCATGTTACACCTGGTGATTTTCTGATTATGTGCCACTGTAAAGGAATAGACATTTGGCATCAGGGCCATTTTAAAAATTTGCAGCCCTACTAGTAACCAGTCATAGCCACACACTTCCTGGATAAGAAGAATGAGAAAAACTCACAGAGCATGGAAAGAAGGTGAAGGTGGATAATTGATGGTTTCTGCTGCTAGACTTGAACAATGGTTCTCTCTTGAAATACACAGAATGTCAAGAATTATTTGGCAGCTTGGTTCTCTTGCTTCTCTCCTGAAGTTTAGAGAACTTTACTGAGTCACTTGACTGTTGTTATTTAAAAGGAATTCTTGCAGTAGTTCATGGATGATAGTTTCCTGTTTGTAAAAGTTCTTTTTCAATTTTGTTCTCAAGCAAATACAAACTGTTCTTGTAATTCAAGCAACATCTCTTACCAAAGTAAGCTGATGTACTCTGGATGTACATCCTACTGACTTCACTGGGACTTCTGAATAAATATGCATATTTACAGCTCAAAACTGTTAACTAACAAAGAGGTTTAGGGAGTTTGTAGTAGATCTCTGCTTGCCTGCCTTTCTTTCTCTGGACTTCTAGCGTTATTTGTTGTAGTGGTGGGAAAATGCGTTCCAGCAGATAACGTTGGACTGCAGCTCAAGTCAACTCTAGCTAAGATAGCCAACAGTGAGAAATTCCCATTTCTGCTGTGTAAGTCCCATAACTAACATAAAGGTAGGAGCCTCAAAAGCTATAATGCAGCTTTAGCTAAACATCTCTTGTTTCCCAAAACCAGTGTTTTCCAATTAGACAGCATGCTGTTTTAACTGGTTCGAGTTGTTTAATATGTTTTTCTCTTGTTTAAATTAGTTATCAATTTGGAATTGTCTAAATTGTTTATATTGCTTTATCTGTTTGCTGCCCTGGGATTTCAAGATAAAAGAGCAGGATAAAAATATTAAACGAACAAATAAATGACAGCATGCAGCTAAGTGGTTGTGCTATCGAAGCCTTTTTATATCTGCTTAGCAGTAAAACCCACAGGATTGAGTGGATCTTTCACATTAAGTGTAAATAGGAAGGCATCTTAATTAGTTATAAAGGAGAACAAACTCCACTGAACTCCCTGAAACGTCCCTCTGAGTAAACAAACAACAAAGGATTGTGGTAACTTTTGTTCTGACAAAGCAGCCGGTTCTAGTAGCTTGTGTGTCATACGCACCACTTCCTTTACAGAAATAAGAATGATCGTAGCTAGGAAGCAGTTTAATCTCTGGCGTCTGGTGTTCTTTCTTCCCGTGCTGTGATGCAAGACTGGAATTAGATTTGTCTTCAAGCAGGAGGCAGGAAGACGTTGAACTTGTGGAACTACATTTCCCATCAGGCAGTAAGAAAGACAGGGTGGGAGGGGAATATAAAGAGACTTCTACCTGTTCATGCAGGTAAGAGATAACAAGAGGAGGGTGAAGAACTTGTGAAATAAACTTGGGAGTTCAGGCACCCAAGTTCCTTTCTGCTGGCACTTCTATGGGATGGTCTCTGTTGAAGAATATAAATATTTCATGATATTGATCCATGATTGCCTCCTTTTAGGTTTCAGCGAGGGAAACACTTAACGGGGGCAGGTAGCTGCAAACAGGAATGACAAAAAGGGGAAGTAATGATGGCTTCACTGTTTGTTGCCTGTTGCTAACAAAGAAGCACTTTTCTCTGTGTGTCTGCTTACTGCCGGCTGGAAAACAGATATTTGGCTTTGCAGGTGATAAAACACACAAAAGGGAGATCGTGAAGGGGTGGGACTATTCTACCTTGTTCTACCTGTTATCTTTGAGCATAAAGAGTAGATATCCTAATTAGAGGAGAAACACTCTCTCGTGTTATTTCTCTGTTCCAAGAAAGCAACTGATCCTCGTTCTCAAACTTTCCAGCAGGTATTAGTTTCTCCATCAAGGTATTACGAGTTACTGTATGTTAAAATGGAAGGTGTGTTTGTTAAAAATGCTATGACAAGGAACTCTCTTCTTCTGAGTCAGATGGTCGTCCTGGCTCAGGTGTGGACAGATCTCAGGTCTCTAGACTGTTTAATATGACAGATTGTAATTTTTATTAAAAAAAACTAGGATTAAGAGGTCAACCAACTAGAAGGAGGTGTAAAATAGAGGGATGTGAGCAACTGTATACCTTTGGTCTCCATCTCCAAGGTAAGGTATTAAGTACACTGCCTACCAGGCCAAGCGCTTTGATTGAGGGAGAGGTATAAAGCTTCCAACTTCTAACTATCTGTTCTTCTGTCTTACCTTTTGTTTTAAACACTCATGATACCCTAGTACCTTTTCTACTTAACAGGGCTGGGGGCAACTCAGAGAGCCTTCCTGCAAGAATCTGAGAACTGACTACACCGTAGTAGACATACACTGAAGTGCCACATATATAAACACAAATCTGAGTTAATTATTATGAGGATTTCAGACAATCCAACTTAGACTTCCTATTTGAGGAAAAGAAAAATTGATAGTCCAAACCTCTTACAGACCTACTGCAACTCACCCAGTGCTTTACCTGCAGATTTTGTTCCTCTTTCTGCTCACCTGTCCCCCAGTCTCTCCTATTGCTACAAATGCTGATGGACAAGTTCTCTAACGTTCTGAACAAGTGTCTGTCCTAGATTTGATGCCTATCTTCTTCAAAACAAGGTGCCAGGTGCTGAACTTTGGCTCTTTAGCTAGCAATGAAAGCCCTTGATTGCTGAAATATGGGCACCCTCCTTTCTATCTCACTGTTGGGCCATTTCTGCACTAGACTGTTATAGTGCTATTATTCCACTTTCAACATACTATGGAATCCTGGAGTTTGCAGGGGCCTTTAGAATTCTCAGCCAGAGAGCTCTTTGGCCTCAGTAAACTACAAACCCCAGAATTCCCCAGGATGTTGAAAGTGGAATAATAGCACTGTAACAGTGTAGTACAGAAATGGCCCAACAGTGAGATAGAAAGGAGAGTGCCCATATTTCAGCAATGGTTGGTTTGGTAAGGACACCATTCTCCCTTCTCAGTCTACCGATGCTTTTGTACTTTTTTCTCTTGAATGTTCCAAAGGACTTGGCAGTGCTCTCATTTGTGGGCTCGAAAAGCTTAGTTCAGGATCTAACATTAGCTCTGTGGATGGTTTGAAAGAGTTTGTCTACCTGTTGTTTAGCAGTCACAACTACAAAATGACTTCTTTCTTCCCACAAGTATACTGCTGGATATAAAAAACAGGAGGTGCGGTAGTTAGGCAGGAGAGGATTTGTGTGTGCTTTATTGTATTCTAGTACTCAAAACCAGCATTTAAGATAGTAGGAATTAGGGCTATTTAGATAATGCATAATATACTTGTTACTTCCAAAACATAGTTTTTCAGGTTCATTTTAAGGGATCTTTGGCCAGTTTTCTATTTTTCTGGAGGATTTTAAAATACATAATGCTAATAAACCAGCATTTTTCAAAGTTACACATGTTGGGTAAAGTTAACGTGTTAGGTTGTTTTTTTCTTCAAAGGAACAGCTGATGCCAATGCTTTAAAACACAGTCAGTCTTTCCTTAAAAGAAATTTTAGTGCTCAGTATTTTTTAATTCTATGTGTTTATCTTTTATGTCAGAGCCTAATTAGCTGCTTTGATTTTATTTATAAAAAAATAGTGTCTCATTTAAAGAAGGTGTATTTTAGACACTGGAACATTAGCTGAGTTTTTACAGTCTCACTCATTCATTTTTATGCAATCAGGAAATATAATGATCACATTTTTGCATGTGGTGGACGTGTGACAAAGCTAAATAGTTTTAGATGAAGATACAAAATATGATGCAGAAGATTCTGAAGTCTCAAATTCCTAAAAAGCCTGAATTATGTTTGCTAGGATTTTGGGAAGAGGATGTAATTGTGGATAAGAAACAACATAAATTGGTACAACCTATGTTGTTAGCAGCAAGATTAGTGTATACAATGTATTTGAAAAAAATGGACCTACCAATGGTGGGTGAGTGGTTAAATTGACAGATGGGAATAGCTGAAATGGACAATCTTATGTATAGGTTGAAAGGAAAAACAAAAAGTGAATTTGTGTCTGATTACTTTAACAAGAACAAAGGTGAACTGATGACAGTAGGTTTTTAAACCTTACATTTTAATTCTGCATTGACATTGCTACATGAGGATTGTAAGATTGGAACTAAAAATGTAATTTGTTGCAGTTAAAGGTTATTTTCTATGTAAAGGACTATTATTAATTTCTGAGGTTTATTATTATTATTTGATGACTGATTATTATCTGTTTGATAATTATTTGATAATTATTTGTTTTGATCTGATTATTATTCTGAACTAACAAAGAATTTAGTATAAGCTATGAATGATTATTTCTTGATGACTAATAATTAGTTTAAATAGTTTAAACTAATATAAGATACCAAATTGGTTGATAAGTGATTTTAATTGGTTATAAGTGATTTTATTAACTAATTCAGTACATAGGATGGTAAGTATGATTAGCAATAAGTAGTAGTTGGTATAAATTTAAGGTATAATATTTAAGTGTAGCTGTTTATTTACTCTGAGCTATTTGCAATAACTGTGGGAACCAACTCTTTAGCTATTCATAGTTTTTTCTAGTTGTAGTTTTCTTATGGTTTTTTTCCTTTAGTATTGTGTTGTTATGTGTTCTTAGTTTTTTCTGTTTGTATGGTTTTGTAGTGTTCTTGTTTGTGTTTGTTTAATAAATTGTTTAATTTTAAAAAATGTTTGAAGTTCATATTTAAAAAAAATCTTGACAAACTGAATCTCTCAAATGCTTGTCATTTTAGTTCTCCACCTAAAAAGCCAGTTTTTCCTGGTTGCAGTAGATTGGGCAGTTTAGTAATAAACAAGATGAGAGTAAACAGGGAAGAATCAAGTTTCCACTGCTTTGTAATTATGAAAGCCAGATTAAGTGGAGGAAATGTCCCTATTGCCATCACCTTTGCTTCTCGCGAGTTCAGTGAAATTTTCCATCTTTAACAGTAGTAGCTGATAACAATCATGTTTTTTTAAAAAAAAAACCAGCATGAAATGTAGAAAAGCAAATATCTTTTCTCTTTCTTCACAATACCACACAATCTGGGCAAACTGAAGCCCTTAAATGTGTCATGGTCTGCTTGCCTTTTGCTATTTGGCTCTTCTTTGCACTCGGTTTTTCTCTGTTTCTAATCCAGGATCAAGTCAAGGCATCCATCAGGAAGAAGGGTCATGGCTTTCTCTGACTCTGATGTGGATGAGGCCTTTGACTACTTGTTCAAGATCATTCTGATTGGAGACTCAAATGTGGGGAAGACGTGTGTAGTCCATCGTTTCAAGTCAGGGCAATACCATGCAAAGCAACAGAACACTATTGGGGTAGACTTCACAGTGCGTGCGCTAGAGATTGATGGCAAGAAGGTCAAGGTAAGTGGTACAGTCCTCTATTAGTCCTCTACTAGAAGAGTACAATACAGTCCTCTACTAGAAGGGTAGGCAGTCGTCATTTCTTCCAAGGGTTCATAGGCAGAAAAAAGGATATACAGGGACCCTTGATATCCACTAGGGTTTTGTTCCAGCACCTCCCATGGGTATGAAAATTTGTGGATGCTCAAGTCCCATTATGTAAAATGATGACGTAAAATGGCAACCCTTATGTAAAACGGCAAAATCAAAGTTTGCTTTTTGGATTGAGGGTTGGGTGGGAAATATTTTCAAACCATGGCTGGTTGAATCTGTGGATGTAGAATCTGGAGGGCCAACTGTACTTGTAATTTCCCAGAACTCATATTCAAAATCATGACCAAAGCTCCACCCTTTATTACTGTACATCACTGAAGGCTTTATTCACTGTGCTAGATTCTTTCATTCTGCAATTGCCCATCTTCCAGCAAATCAAAAGCTAAGAGGGAGTTTCTTCTTCCAATCAGAGTCTTTGTTAGAGTAATTGTTAGACATCTTTTATCATAAATATTTGTTATATGTATATCTGGCATTTTTTCCAGGAAGCTCAAGCCAGTTTACATAGTTCTCCTCCCCATATTTATCTTTGCAACAACTCTGGGAGGTAGGATAGGTTGAGAGACATAGATTGGCCCAAGTCAAATTGTAAACATCTTGATAGATGCTTCTCTACCACTTTGGATTGCTGGTTATTTAAAAAAGCACACACACACATTGGGGAAAAAAACTCTACAAAAGATTGTCACACTATACGTAGCTCAGAGGCTGACACTGGCCCTAGAAATTATGTCTGTACTCTACTGTGCATTGAGAGCTGTTTATACGATAACATAATTATACAGGTCCATGTATTTCATAAAGTCTTGGACCTAGAAGGGAACATAAAGGCCATCTAATCCAACCCTCTGCCGTGTAGGAAAACACAATGAAAGCACTCTTCTTGCATTTATGTGCATTTTCTAAACATGACTCTATAAATCAGAAATATTTTTTTTTATTAATCTCAAAGGGGAGTTTCCTTATCATGGCAATATGAGATATCAGGTATTTAGCAACTGGATTTAGTGATCACAGTATATCAACTTCATGTCCTTGTTCAGTTGAGTGATTTAGCTATCCTTTAAAGGGTTGTTATGGGTTTTCCAGGCTTTGAGGCTGTGTTCTATTAGTATTTTCTCCTGACATTTCACCTACATCTGTGGCTGGCATCTTCAGAGGATCTAGTGGCATGGAAATGAGACAGAGTATATATACTTGTGTAGTCCCCAAGTGGGAGGGAGCAATTTGCATGTGTTACAGTTGGCCTTTGTGATGGCCTATTCTTAAATGGGATATTCCCAGGGGATATGCATAACAGTGTGGTAAGTACATTAGCAACCCATTGTATTGTTCCCTGTAGAGATACCTCCAGAGTCTGGATAGTGTTCATTGGCATATTTCTGAGTCTTGGTTTTAGTGTTCTTCAGTACTGGTAGCGAAATCTTGTTTATTTTCTGAGTTTCTTCTTTCATGTTGAAATTGTCCATGTGTTTATGGATTTCAATGGCCTCTCTGTGTAGTCTGACGTAGTAGTTGTCAGAATGGTCCAGAATTTCTGTGCTTTCAAAAAGCATTCTGTGTCCAGGTTGGTTTATAACATGTTCTGCTACTGCTTATTTTTCTGGGTCGATCAGTCTGCAGTGTCTTTCGTGTTCTTTGATTCATGTTTGGAAGTTGCATTTTATAGTCCCTATGTAGACCTGCCCACAGTTGCAAGGTATTCAGTAAACTCCTACAGAAGTTAGAGGATCCCTCTTGTTAGAAGTTAGAAGGGAGAGTATATGATTTTGCTGAGTGAGGCCAGGAGCATGTGCCATTTGCTGCTCTGAGTCAAGCAGCAAAATAGCTTGGATGAGCTGTGTGTGTGTGTACACATGAAAGAAAGCTTCATTTTTATCACTTTCCTTTTCAGATACAGGTGTGGGACACAGCAGGCCAAGAACGTTTCCGGACAATAACCCAAAGTTATTATCGTAGTGCCCATGGTGCTATCCTTGCCTACGATATGACCAGGAGACCCACTTTTGAATCTATTCCTCACTGGATTCATGAGATTGAAAAATATGGTGCAGCTAATCTGGTCCTGATGTTGATTGGTAAGTGTTGAACTCTACCATCCAGAGTATGCATTTCCATACCTCTGTCTTCATCCTCTGCCTCCCCACAAACACACCAGTCAGGAAAGGGAGCCAAAAGATCAGGCTTAGCTCTACCATTAGGTAAAGTGAGATAATGGACTGAGATAGCAGATGCTGAGGCTGGGAAGCTGTTGGAAGAGGACAGTGGTGTAGGCCATGTGCAATCTGTCCTGCGCTCTCTACGCTAACTTCCTGAAGAGCCTGGAAAAGAGTTAACGGGGATTCTGGGAGCTGTAGTAAAAAAATATAACTCTTGCAAACTGTGAAGGACACTGTCCCATTACCAATGTTGAAATGAGAGTCTGCTGTCACTCCAGTTGGCTAGAATGAGAGGACTGTTATTTTATCCATGCAGCAAAATGTCTTCAGCTGGCCTTGGGAAAAAATATGAAAGAGCCTGTACACAAAACTCAAGGAGAGCTTTCCTACCCAACTGTAAGCACAGGCTGTTGGATATGATAGGAGTTACATATAAACCAAACTGTTTGGGAAGAGGCTGCTGCTGTGTTTTTGGGGGATTCAGAATTTTAGACAGTTCACCAACCCAGGTGTTGAACAATTAAACATATGGATTGTTGAATTACTTGAAATACTGACTTTTAAACAATTTGCTAATCAGTAAACATAGACATTAATAGACATGCAAACATTAATCCAGGAATGGGAATCATGCAGCCTTGCATGTGTTTCTGAACTGCAGTTCCCAGCATTTCTCATCATTGGCTCTGCTGGCTAAGCGGGTGGGAATTGCAGCCCAGCAATATCTGGGAACCATATGATTCCCACCCCTGCTTTGATCATTGCATGTAGTTCTTTGTAGTAATTAAGTCTTGTTTGATACCATTAAGTAATAAGCTGTTGTATGAGCTGCATTGTCAAGGAGAATTTTTTTTCATCCAATTCATCAATCTCGTGTTAACTTAATTTGTCCACAATGTTGCTGGAAGTCTGAAGTGTTTTTAATACAATTCAAAGGGAACAAGGCTGATGAAGCAGACAAGCGACAAGTTCTCTTTGAAGATGCTTGCACACTGGCAGAGAAGCATGGTCTGCTGGCTGTACTGGAGACATCAGCCAAGGAGGCCCAAAATGTTGATGAGGTCTTCATACTGATGGCCAAAGAGCTGATAGCTCGGAATACCTTGCAGCTTCATGGGGAAAGTGGACCTTCAGAGAACATCCATCTAGACACCAGGCCAGTGATTGCCAGCCAGCCTGAGAACTCCAATTGCTCATGTTGATGAAATGCTCCAAAGGAGGAGAAAAGGCCACTAGCGTGCTTCTTGAGGCCTACACTACTAGAAGAAGACTCTTCCTTCTAGCCTTGTGTTTGCCATATATTTCAGCCATGCACTTTTGGCTTAATATCCTTCTCCCGAAGCAAATGCTTCTTTTTCTTCTGATGATTCAAGCAGGTTGCAGCGGCCCACAGTGGCAATGCAACCTTTCAACTGAATATCTGTTGGAAACTATGAGAAACTATCATTGGAAAAGAATGGTGCGTACCTCTTACAGATGCAGGTGGACATTTTTCAGGCTCTATTAATAGCTGTCCTGTCAAGCTTCTACTGGTGTCTACCAGTGACAGTGGGGGGGGGAATTATGAGTTTACTTCTCAGAAGCTGTGACATCTTTCATGTTTATTTTAGCTTGAAGGGCTACTGATGCCGAATAACAAAACTAGTATGGTTAAATAGTGGTTTTGAATGGTTGCAGCTGATTCTTACTGAGCAAATCAGTACTTTGTAGCAGTCTAGGAAATGTGACTGGCCTGCCAGTTAATATAGGATTTGCTCTACCTCTCATTGCCTCTCATTGCCACCAGCAAGTAGTGTCTATGTTGGACTTTATGTGTGATTTCTGCTTCTTTGTCCTGCTCTGAGTTTGTACAGTCCCCATACTAGCAGCAAATGAGAGAAGAATTAAAACTGAAACAGTGTGTGGAAGGTTTTCTCTTCTTTGAAATTTAGTAACTTCAGTCAGTGTTTCAATCTGAGTTTTCCAACTATCAGTAATGATGGCAGGACTTCTCACAAACAACAAATGCTTTAACAAAGTTATCAAAATGGATCAACATTTAGAAATATTGAAAAGGTGGCTTCCAAGATGATTGCTCTTTGTTGTTGTGAATGCATGGAAGCTTGGGGCATGGAAATAACACATTATAACAAAACAGTGCTCCTGTAATGTGTTAACTTTCTGAGGTAGCTAGATTGTAATGGCATTATTTTTACGAAAGCACAACAAATGGCAAGGTTATACGTCTAGTATAATTTTTCTAGCATAATGAGCAATGTTTAGTCATTATTGCAGAATAATACTTTTGAAGATATTCTTGGTCATTTTTGTGTTTTAAAGTGTATTTTCTAAAAAATCTGAATGATAAGTGATATGACTCACTTTCAAAAATCACAAGTAACATATTACTGCTTTTAAAACAACATTGCAGACACTATGGATTCAATCCAGACAGTCATACTTACACTAAACCCTTTTAATTAATGGGCTTGACTAAATTAAATCCTGTTGACTTCACTTGGTCGTTTTTTTTAAAATTATTTCTCTATGGGAAACTATTTCATTAGAAATCCACTATAACATCTTTCTTATTTCACAAGTCTCTATTTGTGGATGGGAGTCTTATTGTTGGAAAGCCAATAGAGGGGGGAAAGGGGGTCTAAAGACATGAAGCGAATATTTAAATCTGTGACCACAGGTAAAAATGGTTTGCTTAATCCAGAATTAGCTTTAGCATGGAATTTTTATTGTATGCTGTGCATGGCTATTTTTCTATTCCAGGAACCCTCACAAATGTCCTCTTAGCAGTACTTTCTTAAGAGTACTGCCACATAACTCCATATCCAGCCCAGAAGTCGAAGAACCCCCACAAATAAGGAAAAATGTGTATGCTCATGTCCCATTATATTCAATGGTGCTGATTTGTGTGTATAGATGTTTCAGCGCATCTGCAGGCATATGGCCACCCTGTTGTAGGAGTCAAAGATCGATACCCACAGAGTGGAAATTTGCAGTTTATTCAGCCGGCTAGGTCTCGGTGGAATCGCTTCCAAAAGACCGAGCACCCCCCTTTGAGCATTGTTTAACAATTTATACAGTCTTTGGTACAGTGTCATCATCCTCCATAGTCTCCACTAAACCCTTTCTTGAAGTTTTTCAACATACATTGGAGCGGTGTTTGTCGGCTACCGCCCCCCACCCATTTTCCTCCCCGATTATAACAACACACAATGGGTCAGGGGAATTGGACTGTGGGTAAGGGGTCCCAACAGTCTGACACAGCAGGGTTTTAGACAGTCACACACACGCACCGACCCAGGCACCGGGAACTGTGATGCCACTCACCCACCTTTACACTCAAACAACACGACCACCCTCCTTTTCCCATTCTCCTAAGGAATCCTGCGGTTTCAGTAGCCCCCGTCTGGGGCCACTCTACTAGGGCAGGTCCTAAGGGGGTGATCAAGCCCCTCTTCTCCCCTTTTCACACAATTTTTGGGGAGGCACTTACCTAGGGCCGTGTTTATGGCGAATTTCCAAACTGTCCTGGGTTCCCAAGCTGGCAAACCAATTCCTGGGTCCAGCACCCTCACGAGGAGGACCATCCGACAAAATGTCAGGGGTGCCCAATGTCCCTGTCAGTTGGGGCATGGATACCGGGGAAGCAGTGGCTGCTTAAGTGGGCAAAAGGCCCCTCAGATCCCAGACGAGCCCCCAGAAAATGTTGGAGTCAAAGATCGAGACTCACGGAGTGGAAATTCACAGTTTATTCAGCCAGTTGGGTCTCGGTGGAATCGCTTCCAAAAGACCGAGCACACCCCCCCTTGAGCATTGTTTTTACAATTTATACAGTCTTTGGTACAGTGTCATCATTGTTCTACAGTTTATACAATAGACCATTCTGCAGCTGTACGTTCCTAAAGTTGCAAGTGGAATTCTACATTACTTTGTTTCTTTTTCCCTTTTCCTCCTCATTCAACCCTTGAAGGTATAGGGACTCAATGCTTTGTGTGATCTGGTAATCATACATGCAGAGGTCATGAGTAAGAAGGGCCTACTGTACTCATTCTTTTTAAGGGGAAAGAAAAGGAAATGTGTTACTCTAATGTTCAGGATCTCCAATAAAGAGAGTTTCTAACTTGTACTGAGCCCCTGTGACAGAGGCAGAAATCTTCAAACAAAAACAGCTTTTCCTCTTTTATTTGATGCATCTCATAAAAGGAAATTGCAGTCTCAGACAGGGAAAAGAACAGGAGTTCTGTTTCTGCTGTAGCTGAAACTGGTATCATTGAGGGAGTTGAATTAGATGGAAATGCACAGTTGACAGAACCTGTCCCATTGATACCTGGAAGATACCTGATACCTGGAAGATACCTGATTAGGCACTTGTCCCCATAAGCCAGCAAAAAGGGCAAGGTGCATTTCCATACCAAAGGCTTCCCCCCAACTTTTCTTCAAATCACTGTAATGATAGCCAGCCCATTTCTGGGGTGGCCTTTTTCTTTAGTTCATATGAAATTTCTAAATCAATCTAATGTCAAAGTGGTGACCTGAGAGAGAAATAGAACTGTGACATAGGAATTGTGCCTTCTCTTCTTTTTTTCTTCTTTTTTCTTTTTGGACAGAAAGCAGACCCTTCGTTCCTATGAACATTATTAACAGTAGGTGCTGCTACAGCAAAGAATTCTGGGGCCGATAACTGTAGCACTAGAAATCCATCCTAACTGCCATGACAACATCTTGTGGAATCCTGGAGTTTGTAGTCTGGTGAGATGCTAGAGCTCTCTGGCTGGGAGTTTTAAATATCCTGCAGATCCTAGGATTCCATAAAATGTTGCCATGGCAATCAAAGTAGAATCATAGCATTATAATTGTGTAGTATGAAAGGGCCCATAGTGGGACAGTGTGTTATTAGTTATGTACTAACAGCAATGTCAGTGTTTGCAGCTGATTTTGATATAGCTGTAAGCATTGAATCTTGCATTGAATCAGCATTGAATCTTGCAGTTTGCAGAAAAGTACAAAATATGTTTATATCCCCCATTACTTCCCAAAATTGTGGTAAGGTGGCTCAAATCATGTTTTTTTTAAAGGTAAAGGCACACATGCATGTCATCATGGAGCACTGCCCTATCATTATATAGTGCTCTAACAAAACATGATTATAGCTAGCCTAAGAGAAGTTCTGGTTTATTTTTTAATTTGCTATATTTATATCTCACTTTGCCTCCACCAAACTCAGGGTAGCATATAGAGCTCTCCTCCTTCTCCTTTTACTCTCACAACAACCCTGTGTGGTAGGTCACTTTTTAAATACCTGAAAGCCTGCCACTTGAGGGGTGATTTAGGCAGCTGGGTATGCTTAGCCTGTAGAAGAGAAAGCTGAAAGGTGACCTGATAGCAATCTTTAAAACAGCTCAACAGATGTCATGTAGAAGCTGGAGCCAGCTTGTTATCTGTTGCTCCAGAGACTAGAACATGAACCAACAGATGCAAATTGCAAGAAGAGATTCTGACTAAACAGTCAGAAGAACCTTTTTTAAAACTGTAATTACTGCTTAACAGTGGGAACTGGCGGACTCCATCTATGGCGGTCTTTAAACAGAGGCTGGATGGCCATCTTTGATCTAGATTATGCTGTTGCCATGCACAGATGAAACCTTCTGGCACATCATCTGGCCTCAATGAACCTGGCAAGTGGGAGTGGCAAATATCCATGCATGTGTGCAGAAGAGATCTCTTGATCAACATCAAGGAAAGACAGGGCACATATTTCTTAAATAAATGTATGCCAAGGATTCCTGGCACAAGTAAATAGAACTTGTTATCCTATCTCACTTTCACTTGGGGCACAGGCTGCACAAAAGCTCAAATCTGCCACTGGAATTCACATGGACTACAAATGGTTGCATTTTCTCCTTTCCTGCTAGATGTTGCTCTCTAACTCTTGTTTAGACTTAATTTATCCAGGCATGAGACATTAGAAATAAAAATTTAAAATAAATGAGCCCCCTCAAAGATGTTCCAAATATTCCATTGTGTTTCAGAACTTCATCATGATGTTTCTCCTGGCCCTAATAACAGCATATATAGATGATTTCCTTGTTTCTGCACTCATGACTTCTCTTTACCATCATATGTATTTTTTGTTATTCTGCATAAGGATATCCACAGGCATGTCGACCCTGTAATTTTCTATCAGTTGGTCCGGAACCATATACTACCTTGGTATATGTTACACTTACTAAACATGGACTAAAGCCCACACTGCATTTTTTGGCATACACTAAAAGGAGGGGCACTTTGTAGCCATCCTTAAGACTTACTCTCATACAAACAGTCTCCTTGCTTTGTACACCCCTACAATTAAAATAAGCTATGCTTGGAATCACACCTAATACTAAACAAGCTTGTCATCTGCCGAATTCTGGTTGGTCCATCCCTGCAAACAAGCCATAATATGTTAACCACCTGCAGAACACCATTAGAAGCCAGGCTTTTGTGTGGGCTTGTAAAAACTATCATGTTTAAAAAATGGCTTGTCATATGAAGGTATAATTAACTTATATCATGATCACTACTTGATAAAAGAGAACTTCATTCCTTTTAGAATGTAACTAGCTTTTAGTTACCCTTTTTATATAGTTACAGAGGTTGCTCTTACTGAATGGAGTCTCACATGGTTCAAATGTTGTTTTGTGATGTTACATAGTTTAAAATAAAATTTAAAAAACCTATTTTAGCAAAATGGGAGTTCCTTCTAATATAATGGTAACTACCTGGGGGTGGGGGGGCTGCATCAATAACTAATTTTTAAAAATTGACCTTCCATATTCTGAGCTTGTCTCTGCTTTGTTCCCCTTGCTGCCTCACTTGAAACAGGAGCTAATAAAGGGAATCAGAGTAAAAACAGGGAGTGAATTTTGGTTTGTTGTGGCTTAAGCGTGATGTATGAATACAGCTTATATATTGGTGTTGGAAATGAGGAGTGTAAATGTCCTGGTGTCCACTAGTAGCTAACAATTGGGAGTGAAGACTAGCCCTTCGCAGGATTGCAGAGATCAGGAAATAAGTTTTTCATCACATTTTAAAACTATAACAAAGAGTACATTGGCACATCTCCAAAAGATTGTAAGTTTCAAACTTGAAAACAAAGGTGTTTTGCTTTTTTTTTCCCTTTTATTTGGGAAAAGTGCTTCTTACAAAAGGCAGCTGCAAAGTAACAGACTTCAGCAACAACTTCTGATTCCATTTACAAGTGAAAGGAGACACAATCTAAAGGACAGAAGCAGAACAGTTCAAAGACAATTCAGCAGCATTAAGTGTAATGGAAAGTTAAAATTCCATTAAGGAGGAAGGAAAGGCAGAAGGGAGGGGGAGACGCTTTGGCAGCACCTGAATTTCTTCCTAACAGAACTGGACCTTGCGTCATTGTTTGGCTGTTTGTTCTAGGGATAAAGTAGCTAACATGCACATTGTACAGCCAATGAGAGTACAATTGTCAGAACTCAGGTATTCTGCAAGACAACAAGAGGCCTCTTAATTAAGAAACAGAAGGGATCTCACAGATAAGAACTCCACTTGGTTTCCACTGATGATCTTCAAATTTGCAAAGGCAAAAGTGAGCACAGGGATCTCAATATGGTGGCATCCTTACTGGGTAATAGTGTAGTCTGAATCCTCTTTGGCTAACTGCATGTTTATACCTGTGCAACTCAAATACACTCAAAAGGAGGAGAAAGGTGGCTGGGAAAGGGGTAGGAGAGTACTGGTGCCATGAGGGAAGTGCCTACTATCAAGTTCTATTCGCTAGTTTCACTGAACTGGCTAAGAACCACAACATTTGCTTCAAAATCCAGTTGGGTGTCAGACACCACACGCCAAAGAAAAGTGTGTGTATATAAGATGGGCAGGGTGAGAGAAGAATAAGGGAGTGAGAAATTTTAATACACACATATACTAAGTTGCACAGCCCTTGGGATACAACTCTGCATTTTATTTGTATATACATACATAGAAAGTTCTCCTTTCACACACAAACACATTTGCCTTTCATGCCAAACAGTAAAAACCCGGAACATTCGCGCCTGGTTCTTGTTACACAGTAGTAAATAGTAATGTGCAAGTAAACAAGAGGCCAAAACCACAAATGAACACATGAACATGAAGGTGGTGGCAGGGAGGTTTGGAATGGAGCTGAAGCCAGTCAAGAAAATACACCACTGGCCTGATATCTGAAGTAGAAAAAAAAATTGTTTCCAAAGTCCATAGTGGAAAGAGGCCATTGGCTCACTCCTGCCCATCCCTCTGCCCTCCCTCCCTGGCACTGCACGACCACTGTTCTCATGTTTGTATCTGGGCTCTTCAAGATGAATGTGGAAGTCCTGTAAACACGTGAACCCTGGAACTGGGTAAATCCCGTCAGGAACAGAGATATGAAGCAACAAGTCTAATCTAACTGTCTGACAGTTAAATTCAGTTGTACAAAAACTAACATTTTAAAGGTTTATTTCATGTCATTTGTTTAACAGAGAAGAAAAAACACACTCCCGGGGCTGGGGGTGGGAGGGAGTGGGAGGTTCAGGGCAGGGGAGAAGAGACAGACCCTGGGTAAAAAGTTATTACAACAGCAGCACCTGGAATGGATAGGCCTGCCTAGGAGGAGGGAAAAAAAACACAGGCACTGCCACAACACCACAGGAAAAGAGCTACTGTCTGAAAATCAAGCAGACAGTCCAAACTCCACAAAGAGGTGCTATAGATCCAAGTCATAATAGTCTTCCAGCTCATCATGAAACAAGTCCCATTCATCCTCGGAGTCTGTCAGGTCATCATCGCCTCCTGCTGCCAACAACATGAGAAGCATCTCACCCAGCTCAAAGGTCACCACCTCGTCCTCATCATTCTCAAAGGGATCATTGCCCTCCCTTTCTTCAATGAACTCCCAGAACCGGTTTCTCCGCTGGGCCTGCAAACAGAGCATAAGTTAATGGTCTCAGGTTAATAGCCTCAGGCACCTTCCAGACCAATTCTCTCCCCTAATGCAAAGACACCACTGCCCATTCCTTGCTTTAATAGTCCAAACTCCTCTACCCGAAAGTGAGAACATTCAGAGTACTTCTAAGTAAAGAGTTTGGGGGAGTGTCAGGCATAGCAATTTAGCTCCACAGATGACTGCAAGACACAAAGAGTCTCTACAGATACTAAGGGTGATTCTACACAATAGCTCTAATGAAGGGCAGAACAGATTTAGGGATCACACAGCTCTGTACTACTGTTTCTTCTCAGGTACAGTTTTACTGATTTAGCCTCAAACATAGGAAGCAATAATCTGAAAGCAACTACAGAAAGACCCTGTATTCTAATACACCTGGAAACTTGTGACCCATCAAAGAACACCTTTCCTAACCATTGATTAGTAGTCCTCCTTGTAAACACCACCTATTTTTAGTCCAAAAAAAGCAAAGATGGTGACTGTGGCAATGGAGTCCATAAACTGTTAATTGTGCATGACTAGCTTGCTTCAATTTGCTTGGCAGATAATAAGTTGTTCAGGTCTCCATTATGTATTTTGCACTAAAGAATTAAACACTAGTCAAGTGCAGCAAAGGCAACAAAGAATTCTGTGGCACTTTAGAAAATAATACATTTATGACCACACAAGCTACAAAATCTCTTACAAGTTTGTTAAGTTGTAAGGTGCCACAGGACTCTGCTCTCTCTGACTCAGGAATTAAACTTAGGTTTAACAATCCAACACGAGAGGGAGTGCTGTCTATTTACGGTGATATGGTTATGTTATGAGATAAGAAAAGTCACAGAACTCCTTTTATCCCTCAAATGGGAAAGTATACATGTAATTTTCCTTCCACTGTGTTATAACAAAAGCTGCTCAGTAGGCAAAGGGAGATCAGAAAGACTATTTTACCCAGGGTTGAGCTCATCTTGAGGTCAAGATAGAACATGTTTCACAAAACACATCTTCCCCCACAAAATGTATGAACTTCCCCCATATGATATTTTGTGGATTTTTCATGAGGTTTCACAGGAAATGTTCATCTATTTCATAATAAAGGCAGGAAACATCTGTCTCCCTTTGATTTGGCTTTGAGATGCCAAACAATGAAGCTGTTACACAATAACACTGTGCCATCATGTTCGCTACATGATCCCTGGTTGGCTGAGATCCCATCAATAAGCAGCCCATTCTCAAAAAGGCCCTCTTCATGACAACTGGGGACAGGAGCATCTAATATCATAGAAGAAAGGTAAGCAGGAAGAAGGCTATGTGAATTTACTAATTCAATCTCTATCCATTAGTCCCAACTAAAGTAGACCTACTGAATCAATTGCTGAACATATAGGTAGATTTCACTGATTCAATGGGTCTACTCTAGTTTATACTAACAACAGGATCCAGGCCACTGCACCCCAAATTTACTCCTTTGCCTACAAAAAATGAGCCCTACTTGTATTCTACTACCACAAACATTCTTAACACATATCCTCCTCTCCCCCCCCCACCTTACTTAAATGAACCAACAAAAGCTGTGGGACTTACTCTGTATCTACTTGAAGTTCCCACTTTCTGCCTCTGGGGCTCCTCTCGGCGGCCATCGGGATATGCGTGTTTGTAAAAACAGTTCCCTCCAAATGGGCAGCTCCCACGGCCTTCATCAAAATACCTGCATGGCTTGTTGCTGGAAAGGAAAATATCGCAACCCTTACTCACAGCATAGCCAATCAGAATTCAGTACTGCATTTGCTTTGTAACTGAGGTGATACTTTGCTTCTTTTTTTAAAAAAAAAGATGTATCGCCATGGAAGCCATTTTAAAATCAGTCAAACATATGTACACAACGGGTAATGTGGATATGCAGGCTCAAAATGTGTGCACATGGGCAGGTGCATGCAGAAGAGAGATTCTGTGGTAGCATGTACCATATTTAAGGGGAGGTTGTGGTTGGGTGGATAAGGGAATAGCATGTGAGGTGTCTGGCACAAAGGAGTGACGAAGTAACTTGTGCAGCCTGCATGCATCTGCTGGTAGTTAAAGATGCATCTTGTGGAAGGGAGAGGACAGGAAGGAGGTATGAAAGGGCTTTAGGCAACACCTTGCTCTTCTCCGAGTATGCCCTTAATGTCTGCAGTCAAGCTTGGTCCGAGGCTGCAGTGCTCATACCTCATTGCCTCCTTGTATTTCTGAATGAGTTTCTGCTTCTCTTCCTTCTCCTCCACCCAGTACTCACTTGGAATGACAAAGTTAGATGTGATCCGACATTCTGGGCAGGACCTGGGGAACGAACAGACTGCACTGCAAAATTCCACATATCAGGGGCATTATCTCCAGCTATAGACATACCACAGCATATGCCCTCCTCCTTTAAAAGCAGTCTATTGTACCTCAGATCTTTGTACCAATGTTTCTTTCACAACCTAATTCTCTCAGCCCCCAGCCCCCACTGTTTTCTGCGGTTCTCATTCTGCAGTTTCTCCATTATTTATGAGCATAGGGGATAAAAAACATTTCACACACAGACTCATTTTTCTTTAGATATAAATAAATTTATTTCTTTTTGTAACTTTGCTTTCTGTGATGTCCATATTGGTCTGGGTTTCTTTTTCCAAACAAACTTTAAAAAGAGGGATGGGTCACTGGCTCAGTAATGAACTAGAAGAGTAAAAGCTTAGGAAACACACATCTCATCTGTCTCTTTCAACATGTGAACCCAAGTAAATTTGTTTTGTAACCAATAGGACAGCATGTCATTACCATTTAACAAAAAAAAAAGTATGACTTAACATTTGAACTAAATGGATCTTGCTGACCAATCAAGAGTACCAAGGCCAGAAAGTATATCCAAAAAAACCCCTTCAATTCTGAACGATACCATTACTTATTAAACACAGTCTTGGGATGAAAGAAGGCTGATGTTGCAAGTTCACATAACATACTAATTTCTCCCCAAGAAACAAAGCACAACGGACATGGGGAAGTGCCTCACTTTATGATCTTGCTCTCAAATTGCTTAGCGCTCCTCCACTTGCGGATGCACTTGAGACAGTAAGTGTGATTGCAGTTGGAGAGGATTCCAAAACGACGTTCGCTGGGGTTGGCTTTCTCATACACCACCTCCATGCAGATTCCACACACCATGTCTTTGCTACGCTGGACGGCAAATGAGAGCTCCATGTCCTTCTCGTGAGCCTCAATGCAAGACTGCAATGAAAATAGAAAGAAAATGTCAAAATGACAAAGGTGAAATCTGGAAGGCAGTTCCCACTTCTGTAAAACTCTCTGTCTGGGAGCATCCACAACTTTTCTAGCGCCTTTTTCTGTCAATCAAGAAGAACTGACCTAATCGTTTGGACCTTACATATAAAGGTTCTCTCTAGTTGGCTCGCAACAGCTATGACAGAAGAGTTGACTTGCGTAAGAATATATTTGTCCATGGAATACAGTAATATGATGGCAAAAACTTAAGGAGATACTGAAAGACCATTACTGCCAGAATCTTGTCTCTTAAGTAATTCTGTACATACAGGAATTTCATTGGCATCTCTACAGAATACTAATACTTGCACATTTCAGTTACTCTTGACCTGCCTTATCTGGAGATCTTCTATGCTTTGTGTGTCAAGTTAATCCCTCCTCCTTCTCCCCTGCTTTTGATAAAGTCTCTTACAGAAACTTCTCACTATGATTTAAACATATATGTACACAAAATACATAGCCGACACAAAATTCCAAAAGGCTTCTAAATGTATATGGAAACCTGCACTACCTTTCACAATATACTCAAGTAGCAAATAGGGATTTGCTGTATTTTAAAGTAGTGTTCTGGCAATTCACCCTCCCCAACAGATGCCAGGACAAATATCCTACTATGACATATTATCATCGTAATGGCATAGTTTCTTGGAAACTCTATGTGCGCCAATAGCTGATGGTATGCAAACTGAACAGTGGGCCATCACTTTGAGCAACAGTGTTTTAAAACAGGGAAGTACAGTTGCATGCATTCTTCGTATCTCACAAAGTATGGAAACATTTTATATCACAGCGAGCCTGAGACAGGCAACCTGCCATCCTCACAATGTTTTCGACTAGAACTCCCATAAGCCCCACCCAGCACAACCAATAATCAGAAGGGTACCAGGTTGTCTATCCCTGTGGCAGGATAGTTCTCACTACAAAATGCCAAGAGATAGATTGTCTGAAAATTTACATAAAAATAATGTACTCCCAACCACCCCACCTTTCTTTGGTTTTTTTCAACCTCATCAATCCCGTTGGTCTTCTCAGCCACATTACCCGCCTCACCAATTCTCCGCCTTAGTAACAGTGCTATCTCAGACCTCTTTCACTGGAAATTTCACTGTCCTATATAGGAGTACAAAGACATCATTTTTCTCTCTCCTGAGTTAGGAACGAATGCGATTCTGCTCTAATTTGTCCTATCATAGTTGTGTGTGCTTGCCTACAACAGGCAAAATAAAGAGCAGCTGCCTCCAGAATCCCTTCTGTGCATGCTTAGGTGTGCATGAATAGTAAAACAAAGAGAAAAGAGAGAGCAGCTAAGCATACCTCACCAGCTACTCCTAGCAGATTAAAGAGGCATCAATCTCTTACAAGTTCAACCACCAAAACAGAAATTAAAAAAAAAAGGGGGGGGAAGCTAGTGGAAGAAAAAAAAATACATCCTCCCTGGATGTATTTTGGAGGAAGAGTTCAAGTATTCTCTAGAAGGTTTTAAAAGGTTTTTATCTACTTATGCAAGGCTTAACTGACCTGCTTGTTTCATTTAAGAAATGAATTTTGAAAATTCAACGAAAAAGTCTGTTGAACCACAATGAAATCATAGAATCATAGAGTTGGAAGAGACCCCGGGGCCATCAAGTCCTACCCCCTGCTATGCAGCAACAACCATCAAGGCATTCCCAACAGATGGTCATCCAGCTTCTGCTTAAAAACCTCCAAAGAAGGAGACTCTACCACACTCCAAGGCAGTACATTCCACTGCTGGACAGCTCTGACCATCAGGAATGTGGTGTAGGAATTTATCCCTACTCTTTCCACGTTATTTCTGCCTCAGTACCAGTTCTTCTGTTAAAGATGTAATGCCCAGGAACACATCTACTTTGCTCACTGAGGTGTATCTGTATTACAGTTCTTACTTAGCTTACTCTACAGAAGTATTATGAAATCTGAATTAACTAGAAATCTGAATTGATTAGAAAATATTGGCCATTTCCGCACTAGCCTGTTATAGCGCTCTGATTCCACTTTCAACATCCCCTCCCGAAACTGCAAACCCCAGGATTCCATAGGATGCTTAAAGTGGAATCAGAGCACTATAACAGGCTAGTGCGGAAATGGCCACTGTTGTTACTGTTGTTGTGTGCCTTCAAGTCAGTTTATGGAGACCCTAAGGCAAATCTATCATAGAGCTTTTGGAGCTGAGAATGTGTGACATGCCCGAGGTCACCCAGTGGGCTTCCATGGTTAAGCCGGGAATTGAACCCTGGTCTCTAGGATTGTAGTCCAATGCTTAGACTACTACACCATGCTGGCTCTTCCTCAAAGTTAATTGTGGATATTTTTCAGGGAGAAAACCAAGTAATTCAATAAGCATTCTACTTGAACCAAGATGACCATTACACTAGTAATGGCCTACACTAGCAGATGAGCAAGACTTTTAGTTTATCGTAATGCTGTATAAAACTAGTTTAGTTTTCCATTTTCTCCTGTTAGAGAAACGTTAAAGCATGTCTAATGACCAATTTCCCCTCGAAGGTCAGAGCCCAGCATAGGCTGTTTCCCCTCCATGTCTGAAACTGAACCCTGAAAACATTGCTTAATTGCATTTTTTGTTCAAAGCAAAGTGTATGCTCCCACAAGCCTCCAAGATGTGCTTCTACTATGAAACAAGATGTGAACTCTGTATATATGTTGATTTAAGCAAACTCTGTGACTTAAAAGTACTTCTGTCACTGAATTTGGCTGTTGTTACACCCTACTTCATGGCACCTTAAATCTCCCTTCATCCCAACCCATCTTGGGTGGACAAGAACTGCCAGATGCATATGAGAGATGACCCTTCTGTTGGCAAATTTTACAGAAAGCTTTCTTGCCCTGGGGAGGTTCTCAAGCAACCTGCAAACCTCAAAATACAAGGAAGAATAACTTTGTAACATTAGGCTTCATTCTGCATATTTTTCTAAGTCTATACATTGTTTCTCAAAGATAAATGAAAACTGTCATCTCTAGCCACTTTCTCTGATGAGGCCCAATTATCACTTGACTATCCTGAACATGGTTTGTTGAAAAGCACGTAAGGCCCACCAGCCACTTATTTGTGATCATAACAAAACCTATTTACAAGACCTGTGAGGTCTGCAAGCTTGAAAATGAGCAAAAAATAGCTTTGAGCTTTCTTCTTCTTCTTTTTTGTTTGACTGACAAAACTGTTTCATCTGTGTCTTACCTTTATGTGCAGAGATCGCTGTGCAGCATCAGCAGGATGTAGAACCTGCAATCCACACATGTCGCACACATCTCCATGGATATATACACAGTTTTCTCCATAACGGCATTCTCCTACTGCAGCATAGGGACATAGTTGTTTCTTCATCTCCAGGTTTGTTTGCTGTTTCTCATATTCCTCTTCAATGACCATTCCCTGCAAGGGCGCTTCAGTGCAGGAAGGCGCAGCTGTGGGAGAAAAAAAATCAGAATGATGATTCAGAACATGTCGCTCTTCAAGGTGAGCATTTGAAAGGCATCATTTTAAAGCATCACAATGAGAGTCAATTCCTCAAAGGAAAACAGGTGCAGAAGTATTAGTCCTCATCATGATCCTGCTGTTCCCAACACAATACTGCTCCAACCTTTCAATTATTTTGGGACAAATGTGAAGAAAGGTAATTCAGTTCTCTTGGAAGATCCTGGGAACCATTCAAAAGTACTCAGCCATTTACGCACTCTGTCACATAGCTGAAACCTGAAAAAGACTTTTTCCCATGTGCCAGTTCCCCTTGAGTACTGTGTCCATGTGCAGCATACTAATGTGCACATGCTGCCACGTATACAAGCTGACACATGAAGCCACAACCTCTTCAGTGTTAGACTGATGATACACAGCACCCTCATAGGTAAATGCCTTTTGCTAATTTCTACAGTAATTGCTGCTCCAATATTTGCAGAACTCAAAATGGATATTGGGTGACCAGTCAAAAAACCTCTTAAGTATTTCAGCCACCTTCTCTTAATGTCAAGTACAGACCTGATGAACCTGATCACAAGTGACTTAAACAGTTTAAAATCCCATGAAGTGCCAATGTTGGCAACTGCAGTTTATCATTACTGCCATGAATCAACTTACCACGACCACAATATGGCTGCCCAGGAACAAACTCCACTGCATTGACCCAGTCTTCAGCCACAGCTCCTGCAGTTGCAAAACTTCTGTCTTCAACTTCAGTCTCACCGGTGTTCACTTCAAGTGTTCCAGGGGATGGGGTCACATCTGTGGAAGCTGAAGAATAGGTTTTTGCAGCTGGACTCACAGTAGTCACTTCTTCCCTTTTCAATGGCTTGGTATGTTCGTATCTAATAAGGACAAAAGCAGAACTGGATTTTTCCCCGCCCCAACAAAACAGCAACAGATGTAGAACACTGCACAAAATACAGAAATTCATTTATAAGAAACTGCTGTCAACAGATGCACCATATGGCACAGAAAGAGGAAGATTCTATAGATGCCCGTGAAGAACAAGGGCATATTCTTAACACAAGGACAATTTTTGCCAGAGATTACAGAGCTTACAACATTTCACTGACAAACACACAGGTTTCCTGCTCAGTTTTGTACCTCCGGTACAAACCAAACACTAGGGATACTGCCCTGTGACTTCTTTTAAAGAACATTATCAAATATTAAGTACAGAATGGGTGACAAGCAAACTGCCTCTCACAAGTTTTAACAGTTGTTAAATTTTAACATTCCCATCATTCTGCCATGAAGCATAGCATGATATTTATGGAATTATCACATTTCATCCTCACAACCCTTCTGCGAAATAGGTTAGACAGAAAAACATGCTCAAGGCTTGCCTGACAACCTCAGGCCAATCTCCCTGGTTTAGGAGCAAAACTCTGCCTGCTACACCACATTAGCTTTCAGCTTCCTCAGTAAAATAACATTCAACAAATCTAAGAGGCTCAAATGAAACTTGATAAGACAATTACTGCCAGGTTTGTTCAAAAATGCATACACACTGCACATAAAATATCTCATAGTGGGTGAAGCACAAGAGCATACACATTCAAACGATATTCAAGTGAAACAGGATAATAGCATGTTTTCAGATTGTAAAATGGCTGTTGACTGTATGACAACCTCAAAAGGTAGTGTGTTCACAAAAATGCCCTTGACATGTATTTGCTTACTATTTTACAGTTTATGAGGCAGGCTAGGCTGAAAAACAAAGCACTAACTCAGAATCATAATAAAGTAATCATTCTAACCAAGATCTCACTGAGACCTAGCCTGCCATTCAAACTAGGACAATGGTCTGACATCAGCAGTAGTTTGCATAGGTTACTGTGGTTTACTATAATATTACAGCTCTTATTTAGTCCCACATCTTTTGTATTGAAGTATTTGAATTCTTACAAAACATTGTATGCACTTTAAGGATAAAAATTCAAACATGGCTATGTTAGCATTATAAACTCCTCTTCAAGTCAGTAATAGTTCTTGGCTGTCAATAATCACATTGAACATCTATTCCTATATGAGCTTCAAGAATAGTTGACTGGTCCCCACATGCCCACTGTACCAGATTTTGCCAAATCTGGTTTAGCTTAACAATCATTAACCATTTCTTATTCAAGAAAAAATAGTGGCTCTGACTTCATAACTACAGCCAACACATTTCTAAAGGCCATGTATAGAACACACAAGAAAGATTTTCACCTCCAAGTCACCATATTAAGCAATTTAAAACCATGCTAAAATTTGTTTTAACATCTCGGGATGACCATTATCACACTGGTAGCCATCAGAAATGTTGGGCCACTACTTTTTGGAGGGTGAGAATTACAGTCCAACACATCTGAACTGTGATAAAATGAAACACAACTATTGCTAGAAAATTTGGCAATAAATAAAGTAAAAAAAGCAGCATTTTCTATCAGTCTAAAGACTTGATTACCAAGGCCCAGGGAAACTGATATTCATAGATCAGACTGTTCAGAAAGCTCGATTCCTTAATCAGTGTTAATCTGGCCCATCAGCTTTAATGTATTGAATGTATTGAATAATGACATTGTTTGGAACTTTGTAAAAACAAATAACTTTGAATAAGTAAATATGTTATCAATTTTAACTTTAGCCATCAATTTTAAATGTGAAATGATTTACATGCTTTTTTTTTAAGCTAGTAGGTACCGTGCAACTAGCACTGGTAACTCTTTTAAAGTACTATAGTTTTTAGGAGAAAGTAACACTACTGTAGTGCATGAGTAACTGGTACCAGAATATTAGATTATGCAAACAGTAGCCATTCCTAGGTCTCTACAGCTCTTATACTTTTTTTGAGTTAAGTCTAACATACAACCAAGCTGCTGCACAGAGCAGCCCCTTCCCTGAAATATGTACAAATATCTATAGGGAGAGGCAGAACTTGCCCTGCTATCAATGAGAGAGGCTACCTCAGGCAGTAGATGCTGGAAAGTGGCAGAAAAGTGTTGGAGAAAGCTGTGTGCCATATGGCTTGCTCTGTATCTCTTAGTCTGCTGCCTACACCAGGTGGGGGAAGATGGTCTCCTATTGCCCATACTGAAGCAAGATTCAACTCCAGTCTACTTGGCTCTCATATATGGAATAGGAGAGGCCATCATCTAGTTTCACTTCAGGCATCAAAATGTTTTAGGCTGAGGAGGATCTCTCAACATCTACAGCAGTAGGGATGAAGGTTTGATCTGGAAAGGAGAATCAGCCTATAAAGCACAAATCCATTCACATGCTGGACTTCCTTTGATGTATAACTTCTGAAGAGGGCTACTATAGTACCGCCGCTGGTGAACTCCTGTTAAGGAGGAGTTTCCATGAAGAGGCTGCCAATTGATCACCCCATTAAATGCACTTAAGAATTCCTCCATGTATTCCTTTGAGGGTGACTGGTCATGAAATATGAGAAATTAATTCCTTGTTCAAAAGTGAGAATATTCTATCATATTGCTTTACCTGCAACGATCTCCATAAGCACAGCATCCTCGCTGAAAATACCTGCATACCATGGTCGACTGACTAGTGTAGAGGTCATGAGAGTAACGGCAGTTGTCTCCCTCCTTGCAAACACCATGCATGAAATACCTGAAAGACAGAGCATTGCAAAGATGTCTCAAGCAGAAAAGTGATTGTTCTGTGGGAGTTTTAAAGGAATACCATTTTGCTTGATACAAATAAATAGCAAGCAATGTTATATAATCAAGCATGACAAAACTTTGGATTTTGTGTCTCAGAACTATTGGTAGAGCTACTATTCATGGATTTATCTAGACTGCCACCACATCTCCTGTTAAAAAATTTCATAAATACATATTTTCTGAAAACACGACTAGGCCTGTTTTGAATCTAGGCCCATTAACTTCATAGGGTAACACACTACACTCCCTTCCCAAGATTAACTTATTGTTGCAGAGAAGAGCAACTCAAATAATGAAGGTGATGGAGTATCTTTCTTCCAAAGGACACTCTCTTTTCTGACTGGTTACACTTGAACAAAAGAATGTTCAGACCAGAATTAAACAAGAAAAGATGAATAAAAATCCACCAAGAAGTTCAACTCCTCTGCCTATAGCTTTCAGTCTCATGACATAATCAGCTCATCCTTTCAGGGATATATTTGCTACTACCTTTTGCTTAATTATCACTGTTAGTCAAGTTGTGCAATTTTATTTCCTCCAGCCCTTTTAATTCCAATCATGCACCCCACAAGAGTTCACCTAGAGAAGGGATGGGGAAAATGTGTTCATTAGCCATATTCAGTCCCAAACATCATTTTTGGAGCTTCCAAAGCTCCCACACTCCAATCAAATTTTAAATTGGTGTGACGGTTGATTTTTAATTAGATAACCAAATTGTACCGGTCAGTTTTATTGACTGTCCTTTACTGCCTTGTTCCCATTTAGCTCTGATCATTTGTGTATGGAATGCCTTGATTATGCACAGGTGCTTCTTCCTTACCACCTCAAAAAACATGTCAGTCTTCTCCCCTGCTTTATCTGTATGCTTTTAAACTATCTTTGACCAAAGACTGCACAAGGAATTTTATGTCTTTTTGGTTGGCTTAAGAGAAATATTTTAAATATCCTTAAGGCGGTAGATCCTGTCTGATCTCAGAAGCTAAGTAGGAAGAAGGTTGGTTAGTACATGGAAGAGAGACCACCTTGGAATACCATGTGATGTTGGCTATGTTCAGAAGAAACACAGAATCATGGAGTTGAAAGGGACTGCAAAAACTATCTAGTTTAGCCCTGATATGCAGGAATGTGCATCTAAAGCACCTTTGAGAGATGGCCATCCAGCCGCAGTTAAGACCCTCCAAAGGAGGGAATCTGCCTGCTTTTGAGGCACTCTATTCCACTGCTGAGCAGCTCTTACTACCAAGAAGTTCCTCCTGATGTTTACATGGAATCTCCTTTTTTCTAATTTGAAGCCACTGGTTCGTGTTCCAATCTCCAGAGCAGCAGAAAACAACCTCCTTCCATTTTCTGCATGACTTCCCTTCAGATATTTAAAGATGGCCATGATAGGATCTCTCCTCTTCTCCAAAGCTAAACATACACTCCCTAAGTTGTTCTTCATAAGACTTGGATTCCTGACCTTTTACCATCTTGGTCACCCTCCTGTGAACACATTAGAGCTTGTTAATATCATTCTTGAACTGTGTGCTCAGAACTGAATAGAATATTCCATGTGAGATCTGATCAAAGAGGAAGCAGAGTGACACTACTGCTTCCCTTGATCTGGACACTATGCTACTATTGATGCAGCCTAGAATTGCACTATGAAATTCATGGGATCGCCATAAGTCAACAGGCAACTTGAAGGCACATACACATATGATCAATTTATGAAAGACAGGCCTATTAGCAACTGAATGCCAACTGCTTATGGACAATAAACCATATTTTAGCCTAATGAGAATAAGGTCCAGTGAGCCTCAAGCTCACAACCGCTGCCACATCTCTGATGAGTCCCCCCCCGAGGAAACTGCAAGGAGATCAGATAGTTCTGCTTCAGTTTTTAACTAGTTGCTGTTTAGTGTTACAGTTAAACCTGGACAAAGCTGAGTCAGTCTGAAATACAGTTTATCAAAACACTCCAAATCTTGGTTGAAGATTTTCATTTGCTTTCATTTGCTATTTTAAATGACATAGTTGAGATCTACCACAATTAAGGGTTCATAAATAAGACTAAATTGCAAACAACTAAAATTGGAAGCAACATTTCTATTCTCTTCATAGTCATGTTGCAGGAGAGGGGATAGAAGAAATACATTAAGCCTGAGGCCTGTGCCTGCAAACGAAAATCATAATTTACTGACATCCAACTAATCATTGAGTGTTTACATGTTCCTCATATCATAGCATTAACTGAGATATTTTTTTCTCTGAAACATGACACAGAACTGTTTTAACTCCTGCAGATACTTCTGCTGAATCAGTCTTTTCATTCAGTTTGCTGTAGACCTTTTTCAAAAAAATTATGCTGTATTTTTTTCAGACATGCAATATTTAGCCTAAAATATAAGCAAGACTATGCAACCTCCACCTGCAAATCAGACTGTGAGGGTGTTGGCTTAAGA
Organism: Ctenosaura bakeri; assembly: GCA_948474755.1. Classification (NCBI taxonomy): domain Eukaryota; kingdom Metazoa; phylum Chordata; class Lepidosauria; order Squamata; family Iguanidae; genus Ctenosaura; species Ctenosaura bakeri. The sequence goes on along the minus strand of CAOLHI010003385.1, from coordinate 129,773 downwards.
AATATATGAGGGATGTTAGAAGATTCTCAATTGCCCTTTCATTAATAAGATTAACAAGAATATTGATCAACTGCTTCTATTGGTATATTACATGACTAACCCCTGGTTAATTAACTTCTGTTTGAAACTATTATTATTGAAACAGGGAGAACATTTGCCACATCAGCGATAGCCTTGTTTGTGTACATTACAATAGTTACACATTGCCCTGGTCATCTAGACAGTGGAGAGAAGAGTTTGATAAAAAATAACAAGTAGTCAGTCTTGAGCAAAATACTAACCTTGCTAATGCATGTTTTATTCTGCTTTCTTAATAAAGAAAAACAGCATAAAATGTGAAGCTTGAAGAATAAAGTTATCCTTCTGGATCACTACTGCTAGTAGGTTAGACTGAACACAGTTCTGATTATCAGCAGGATCCTTTGGCCAAATAAAACTCTTTTGTGTGTTTTATTGTATTGCATACATGTGTTGCTAACTTCCTACCCAGTTTCAGAGTTCACCTCAGTTCCATGTCCAACCTGTTCAGATACAGTGGGTATGAGATTTCATCTCACTCGCAAAAGCATCCTGAGTATCTATATTTTTCAAATTGCTTTATGAATGGAACAGAGCTTGAAAATGTTACTTTTTTATATAACAACTGTTAGAATCCCTCAAGCAGATGCCATGCTGGTTGGAGAATTCTGGGAACTACACTCCAAGAAAGTAACATTTCCAAATCATGGCATCTCACCCCTCCTCCTTTTTGTGTTGAAATCTGGATTTATAAGTATCAGTCACTGGGCATTCACAGTGGAGAATGCAGTAAACTCCATGCTATAACCAGTGTAATTAACACAGAAAGATAATTTTAACCATTTTATAAGAGGTAATGTTTATCTATTTGTATGAGATACAGCTTATGAACTGATTTCATGGGAGCCTACATGTGACTTCACAAGACTGTACACCAACCTTTCCCAATCTTGTGCCCTGCAAATGTGTTAGAACAGAACTCTCATCATCAGTGACTATGCCAGTTGGGATGATGGATATTGTAGTCCAACACACCCATAGTTTACCAGATTGCTGTAATTTTCTATAAGGAACACAACAAACTCCAAATAAAATAATTTCCATAGGAATAAAGTCCAATTCTAAGAGACAATAGGATAGGCCAGGCTATCTTAATTCAAATTACCATATTTTTGCCCCAATGGCACCAGTAACATCAGCCCCTCCTGTTGATTCAAATACTGATATATTCTCAGAACACATTTCTTTGCAAGACTAATATCCACATACCAGAAAAGACCACATAATAGGATCATGCAATGGGTATGAAGACTGGAGTCTATCTGCCTTTGTCCATCTCATTTCTTGTTTCAGGAGGAGACAAGATCTAGGATTGGGAAAACGGAGGCAATGTCACAGTGGCTTATGTGATCCCATCCTCTTTCTGAGCAAAGTATTCAACAATCCCCTAATTTCAAGTGTGTGGCCACTAAGATACTGAAGGCATTTTGTTTGTGTTCAGTATCTACTCCAGCCCCTGAGAGCTGCCCTGGTCAAAGAGACCAAGGTGATCTCATGGATGGGAAGTAAATATGCCGGCTTCCCTTCTTAAAGAGAGCTTTTGTTGGCTTCCTTTTTGTAAGAATCAGGTGAGGTAAGATACACCTAGTATATCTGTAAGCAACAAAATTTACATTATTCTACATGCACAGACTGAGAGAAAAATGTTGGGCAAATCAATTTGCTCTTCCTCCCCTTCACACCTCCTCGTATGACTCATCAGTATGTTAACTATGGTGCACTCAGGCAGCACCTGAAAAAAGCATGAAACAAGAGTGCTACTCTCACCTCATCCCCAGAAATCTCACCCTTCCAGAAGAAATGACAAAGACCTGCCTCTAGGCTTGACAGCTACATTGTTTCTTGTCCCCCCTCTCACAACCCTGGTATCCAGTTCCAACACCTGTGAGTTGCTCTGAGGTCTACGTTCTTATAAGTTCTAGATATCTGTGTGAAGTAAAGCACAAACAAATTCTTATTTTCTTTTGAAATAATTACTCATTTTTAAGAAACTGTCTCCTTGTCCTTTAACAGACTTTAATTCAGAGGTAGTGAAACTTTAGCCCTTCAAACATTGTGACTTATTATTTCCATTGGCTCCACCCAGCACATCTAAGGAACTGTAGGAGTGGTAGCCCAGAACATCTGGAAGGTTTTAGGCTCCCCACCTCTGCTTTACCTGAAGGTCTGTAATTAAGTTTCTTTGCACAGCCACTAGTCTTACCCACAGCATATGCCTTGACCACTCCTGTGTATGTTAACTGGCTTAAAGTTTACCAGAAGCTTATGAAAAAAAAAAGGCTGTCCTTTTCTGTGAATGTACACTTAAATCTTAATTGTCCATATGTTCAGGCAAAACTATTATAAGACGTGCTTAGAGGCACACCTCATCTTAACAAAGTCTTTGACAAAGGAGCTCCTTTTAATGAAGACCTTTAACACCCCTAATCACCTTCTGCCTCCTCATCTTCTGTCTTGGTAGAACTTTTTCCCAAAGCATCAGTACTGGAAGGATAGTGAAAGATGGCTGGAACAACAGTCTTCCAGTGTCAGATTCCAGCAGCCTGTTTTCTGTAAACAATGCAATAATACTTGAGCTAGAAATGAATGATATTCTACTCTAGCAATTGTAGCCATGTGTGCCTGCCTACAACAGGCAAGGTAAAGAGCAGCTGCCTGCAGACTGCCTTACTGAACATGTATGAACAGCAAACTAGAGAAAAAAGGGAAGAGCAGATTAAAAACGCATAGATCAGTAAGTTTGGTCCTCAAAATGTTAATCATAAGAAAAGTGGAGGCTGGTGTGAAAAAACAATCAGCCTTGGATTCATTTTTGAAGAACACCTTCAAGTGGTCTCTAGAAAGTTCAAAATGTTTTTATTTACCTACACAAGGTTCACCTGACCTCCTTGTTTTATGTCATATGGGCATGGTTAATTCTGAATAAAAAGTTTGATGAAAAATTTTGAGTGATACTTCTCTTTTTGTAAAGAACCTATACCTATTCTCTCTATGTAATTTCTGTCTCTGGCAACAAATTTTATCTTAAGGTAGTAATGCCAAGGAATGTATCTGCTTCATTAACCCAGGTATACGTGCACATACCTGTCTTGAAGCCTGTTCCAACTCACTAGACAGAGAAGTGTGTATGCTCACTGTCACAACTACTAATCCTTTTTAAATTCATGCAGCTTTTAGTGTGGGTTAAAGTTCTCATCTCTCAATTTTCATGCTGAAATTTTAAATCCTGCTCTTGATGATGGGAAATTTGGTTTGAGTATGCCAGAGTGTATATACAGTAATTCTGTGGGTTTTCAAACATTTTGTAAATTGTCGAGTTTATTTGGTTAAGAAAAGTCTGGTAATTTTAATAAATACATAGCAGTAAAGCATTTAATCCAGGCTGGAATCCTATGTGCACTTACAAGTTCTGCTGAAATATAACTTAATGTTCTTGCAAACTTTAAGTGCCTTATTAATTTGCTTAAACTAAAGTTTTAGTGGATTAAATAAAGAGCACCCTAACTTACTGAGGTCATTTGAGTCTGGCACATTACAGTTTATTTTAGCCATAAGCACTGCATGAAATGAGGTTTTGCAGAGACAGCAGTCTTAAAGTGAAAGCCTGCAAATGCTGAATGTTCTTGAGAAATTTAGCAGTGATTTTCAGATGAACAATCTTCAAAATACTTAGAGAAACAGATATAAGCAGCCCTCAGTTCCTACACTTTTTCCTCACTGTGCCATCTGGTTTAATTTTAGGCTATGAATCTGCCTCTTAAATACAGCTTTGAGAAACAGGCTATTGTAAATCTGAAATATGCACTTGACATATCTTGTGTGCATTGGACTGGGTTTAACATTCACACAGTTAGAATGGAAAAATAGGAGGCATCACCTATCTGGCATCACCTGCTTTTACCCAATCCTATTGTGCTGGATGAGATTAACGACATTCCACGTAAATGCCCATGGCTGCACTGGTAGTTGGTATTCAATAGATTTGTCTAGTATTATATGATATCCATCTCCTTTTTCATATGGAAAAGACCTCTTCCTATAGAACAATTCTAAAATTCTCGAATCTAGAGGTGAACAACTTTTATGGGAATCACTGCGCTCCTGTAAAATACTCTTTTGGCAATATTAAATAACTGAGCTGCTACTTCTGAGTCTTGCAGACATGTTTTGAAATTTACCAAGGCATATGTTGTTAAAAGAACTAGTGAGTATGTGTCCCACAACTTTTACCAACACGACCCCAAACACAGCTAAAATCATCAATTGATGATGAATAAGATGAGAAACCAAAAGCTACTGGTGTCTGTGCATGTATGTGCCTTCAAGTCCCCTGTCAACTTATGGCAACCCTATGAATTTCATACGGTTTTCTTTGGCAAGCAATACTCAAGTGGTGGTTTTGCCAGTTCCTGTTGCTGAAGGATAGCATACAGCATCTGGTATTCACTGGCAGTCTCCCATCCAAGTACTAACCAGGGCTGATCCTGTTTAGTGTCCAAGATCAGATGGGATCTGATGCCTTCAGGGTATTTCGGCATAGCGACTGCTACTGGACCTGACCAAAAAAAGAGGACCTGGAAAAGTCCTGCAGGAAGCACTCAAGTCAGTCAGTAGACCTTGAAAGAAGAATCATTACAATTAATAGTTACATAAAAATTACTTCTGAAAAGCAATATTACTAATGGAGTCACTTTTAAAAAACAATGTAACAATTTCACATTGTTACTTTTTGGAATAATGAATACCATTTACTCATTGTGGGGATCTGAGATGATTTATAACAATTTTAATTCTGCTTCAAAATATAATCAACCAAAAAGTAATTAAAAGAAATTCATGTGTAACAAGTAATAAAATGAATTACTCTTAATGTATAATGGCAACATGAAGCCTTGCACAAGTAACACGGAATATGATCCTGGTTCTATCATTGTAGGATGCATTGATTATAACAATCATTTCAAAATGGAGTCCATTTCCCTGGTAACCATTATTTTACACGGCATCTTCATCCTTTTCACATTCTAGAATGAAATATGAAACCTTAAAAAGTACTAGAGATGAGAAATATGTCAGATTATAAGACTCAGACATATGGACATCCAGATTTCTAACAGTGTCAGGAGCAACACACTTTTGGCATTATCAGAAACATTTCAAGAAGTGTCAGAAAAACAATAGATGGCTCAACATTAAACTTCCCTTGCACTTCTTAAAAATACTTATTCCATCTATCCTAGGCATCCTTCATTTTCTGATTTCAGAAGACTTGATCTGTTCTCTTGAAATTTTACAACAATAGTTTCAAGTTGAGCTCATGGAAACTCTGGAGTCCTTAAAAGGTCATCAAGGATTAAAAGAGAAAACTAATTTTGTCTCAAAGTTAGCATTCCAACCCACTACAAAGAATGCTGGGTGTTTGAACACTGATAAGGACAACAGTCTTCTGCTGGTTTTCTGAAGCTACAGTGTTTGAATGCACTGTTTAACAAAGACAGCACTAGCCCTCTAATATGGCAGAGAATAGGTTTTTCTCTCAACTGAACAAACCCAGCTGATCATTACCTAACATGCATCTCAAGTACATCTATAGGCCATTTTCATACATCACAATTTTCCCTCTAGCCTTTCCACAGCAAAATGCATTTGCCATGCATGTGAAATAGAAAGAAGACATTTTGAGGCCCTTAGGAACGCCAGTCCAGCAGCTGTCTAAACTAGGACAGAGCAGCTGCTTAAACTAGAAGAAACCTTCAAGAAATTCCACTCACCGTATTTGACACATTATGGCCTAAATCCATGCTCTAGTCCCAACTAGAGCAGACATTTTGTATCAGCGGGCTTTATGTGGGTGTTGTTTACCATTCAGGAATTGATTCAACTGGTCTATTCTAGCTGGAACTAGCAATTGGATTTAGGCCCAAAGTGACCTTGCAGTAAATCAAATGCTATCCATGCACAGAAACAAGTGGATTAAGCAGATCCAACAAGAATGGATATGGGAACCAAGAATATAACAAACATGCACAAGTGGAGAGGGTCCTCTGCAATTGTTCATAGAAAGCTTGGCTGCTTTGCAGTCAGCTGAAACACTAACTTGAGGGATGTTCTGTTTACAGACATGTGCTGCTGGATTTTAAATCAACTTCATTTTTACAAAGCCAAGACCTTGACTATCCTGTTAACAACGAGATACAGGGAAGGGGGGGGGAGAGAGAAAGGGCAACAGACTGGAGATAGTTAAAGATAGGATTAGCAGGATGGCAACAGACAACATGAGGCTGGTAAATGATGAGAAATGCATGTATCATTTTTGTTATGACTAGTGTTTTGCTTTTTCTCAAAAAAATAACTGAATACCTCATTTCTAACAATGCTTCCTGTGCTACTGTTTTGGAAAAGTCTCAAGAGCTTTCATCTATTGTTCCAAGCAGAATCAAAATTATAAACAAGGCCTCATCAGCTTGATCACCTAAATGATTGTCACATATGAGATGAATAGTCAATCTTTTGAACTCTTGCCATCGCTGTAGTAGTATTTCCTCTATGCAGATCTCATTCCAGAGTGACCCACCTCAAACTCAATCAAATATTTGGTACAGATATTTTACACCAGCTAGTTAAATCCACTTCAATTTAGCAATGACCTGATATGAACCCAAAATATAGTCAAGGCTTAAGTCTTTGGAAATTTCATAGTTAGGAACACCCTCAGCCCAAGGCTGCATGTCCTAATTAACCCGCCTCCTGTCCTTCATGAGTTGGTCTAATCCGTTCTGTTTGCTAGATGTAGCCACTTTTTAAATAGATCAATAGTGTACGTGCTGGCTGAAATTAAGTGTCTAACATCAGCAGCTTTCAAGTATACAAATAGTATGAACTGCATTTTACCACATATGTATTTCTTAATTAGTTGTTTCTATTTTAATCATTCCAACAACCAACTGTCATTTCACTACTTGAATAAAAAAGGGCAGATAACCCAGAGCATCACCTCCTACAAAGGAAAGGTTGCACTGTTATCTCTTCTACAAACTTGTGTCTCATTTATTCTATGACACACATCAGTATGGGCATTTGTGAAATCATATACTACTTTATTTCCTGATGTTTTTAACTCATTCTTTACGCAGACACACATTTCTTAAATACTCCAAATCAGAACATGTTGTTCATATGCTACAGCCCACTAACTGCCTGCTAAGACGCAACATGGAGAAGAAACTCCAGGAAAATGAGGGGACGTGGCTGCCATCATCCTGAATGTCAGGCAGACACTCTGTGGCTTAGTTCTTCTTTGAGTCAGCAAGATGGAAGGGAAATGCCAATGGCTTTAGTAACCTCAATCTGGAGCTTGTCAAAGTTATTCAGCAAGAGGAGAAATATATTGCTCCTTAAAAATGAAATAGGCAGGCACAGACCCAGAAGCGTTCTCTTTCAGGAAAGAATTACAACAAGCCAGGGGACTCAGCAATCCCAGGTGTTCTGCATCTGTCTTTGCAGGCAAGTCTCAGGGACATGAGAGACACTCAAACATGGAAACTGAAAATTCACAGTAAGCCAGTCAAAATAGGGTTGTCAGCAAAGGCCAAGAACAGAGTGGCATTCTCATCCTGGAATTTTTAAAAGACTGCAAAATTCTTGCAATTCAGTTTCATTTACGGCTTAGGCGTATGAGGAACCAAGAGAATCCCTGATATCTCATTGCTCAGGCTCCTACAAGTTTCTGTAGGTTCCTAAAAATCAGAAATGGTTTTGGCTAACACCAAAGTACCAAATACTATTCTTTGTACAGTACAGTTTTGAACAAAGAGGAATACATTTGCAGGGTTACATTTTGGGACCTCTTATATTCCAAAGAACAAGACAGAATCCAGATTAAGTCCTGTTTTCTGATCTAGTACTGTAAAATCATTGTTAATGGATGAATCCAGATTTTCTGCCTGGCATACCATTATTTTTATATACATAAATAGATAAAACTTAGAGCTATAAAGCAGACATACATTGGAACTTTACAAAGTGTGTATTTTAACAGCAGATAATATTTTATTTATTACTCACAAAACATCAGGAATGAAAGACTTTGAAGAAGGTAGAACTTCTATCAAATGTCACTTCACACATATCATCTGTTACTGTTATTAGTTTTCAAATATACAGCCCCAAAACTAAAAAGGCACCGTGTACATTCTATATCATAACCAGATGCCACTTTTTAATGTTGTTCAGCAGTTGTGGACATAATCCACTGTATAGGTAGAACAAAAACACAATTATGTAACTATCTGGAGGAGCAACCTCTAATTTTAATAATTACACAAGAGCATAAACAAACTAAATATGGCCTATCCATTTTTGTAGCCTCTCCCAAAAGTTCAGCCCTGCCTTGGCAACTGCTCTTTTTTGTTCCCTTTTGTTCTAAGAAGGTACAAATTAAACCTTGCTTTGCTGTACATTTTATATGTAAATAAATGCCCCCAGTTTTCCAAAATAAAGGAAGGACAAGAGATAAATTGTTAATTGTCTTATTTAATTGGGGGGAAAATAGTAGGCAGGGAAATTTCAAAATGCTTTCCAATAATAAAGACTTCCTCTCATTCTATGAACAGTGACCAAGACATGATCAGCATCGAGAACGGTAAAGACCAGAAGACAATGTCATGGATAGTAAAGATATATCCACTGTACATGGTGGAATGCCTTTTATAGATTTTGAGTTTCACAGAGGATGAAGTCAGGAATGGTCATTAGCCATGATGGCCATATATAACCTACAGTATTGGAGGTCGTATGTGTGTATGTGCCTTCGAGTCAACCACCAGCTTGTTGTGACACCATGAACTTCATGGGGTTTTCTTAGGAAAGGAGTAAACAAGAGATGGTTTTACAGGTTTCTTCCTCTGAAATATAGTCTACAGTACCTGGTATTTGTTGGTAGTCTCCCAACAAATGCTAACCTGTAGGATAGTATTTCGCTCCTGTCTTACTTGTGGATTTCCCACAGGTATCTGACTGACCACTGTGGGAGACACGATACTCAAAGAGATATGCCTCTGGTCTCATCCAGCATAAGAATTTTTATGCTTACTGTGAACTTTATGAATTTCAATGCACAAAAGGAGCTTAAGAGACACATATTGTACTATCACATGCCTCCAAGCACAAAGACTTGGTTCTTAATATTTAAACCCAACACTGCCCTTGTAATTATCCACCGCAAATATTTAAAGAATGAGAACTTTATAGTCTCCAACCTTGTTTTATTCCATTGCTCAACTCTACTCAAAACGATTCTGGGTTGTTTTCAATAGATGTCCTATACAGCCCATTATCACACTATGCTATATTCCACTTGAACTGCCATTCTCGGTTTGCAATTCTCTAGCTGAGAATTCTAAATTACCTTGCCTAAACTGGAAATCCCAAGATTCCACAGGATGCTGCCACAGCAGTTAAAGTGTACAGTGCTATAGCAGTGTAATGTGACAAAGCCCTATATGTAGGTTTGAAAAATTCAGAAGGCATCAACATGGTTCTATAATCGAATAGCTATAAGAAACACAGCTTTCTTACCAACATTATCCCCAATTATTTTGTAAACAATCTGTATCTCTTCAGTAGTTGTCATTTCAGGAATTCCCACCTCATATACAGTGCTTATCTTCCACACTTAATGGGGTGCACGCACCCTATTAAACTACAGAAGTAATGAGATTTACCCATTTTTTGACAGAAGAATTAATGGCATTTGTTCACGTTATTCCCTTCTCATCCTACTTCATTCCTATGTTCTTTATTTCTTATGTTTTACTCTAAATTATGAGATATACTCAAGAATATAGAGATTTTTTTCTGAACAGGAAAAAAAACTTCAAATATTATTCCGAATTTAAGAATCCAACACACTAAACTATTTCCCTCTTCATTTTTAAAATGCCTCTGACAAGACATAAGGTAACCACAATTGTAGCTGATTTACAAAATACTACAAAACAGGACTGAAAACACTCACCAAATTAAAAGAAGTTTAGAATTGAGAAAGTACTCACCATAGTCTAAAAATGGACGTGAGAAAAATGCTACAATAACACTTACACAAATCATAAGAGATTACATAAAAGTCAAGCCAGAGAATCTCCTGGACAAGAACCACACCACTTGTGTGTGCTCATTACAACACACAGCACATGCGCAGCATTAAGTATTAAAATGGTAACCAAATCTCATCATAGATAGAGGTCACCTTCTGTCTGAACTGGGAGCCACTAAACCAGAGGTTTCCAAACCTTTCATGTTGGTGACACACTTCTTAGACATGCATAATTTCGCGACACAGTAATTCAGTAAGTGGAGGCAACCCCTCCACTCAAGGCTGGCCCGCCATCGCTGCCCTTGCCGGGGTCTTCCTTGGCCTGAGGTGGCAGCAGCAGCAGTGGGACAGGCAGCTCCTCCCCCAGTTACATTCATATGACACACCTACACACTGCAGCCGACACACTAATGTGTCACAATACAGTTTGGAAAGTTCCACACTAAACCAATCTTATCCTATCTGCCGAAGTCCTCGGTGGCAATGAAGGGTGGTGGTGACAGTTTAACCAATTTCATTCACAAAGAAACTGCTTCCAAAACCCATGAATGACAGAACGAGTCCAAAATAAGTTTTGCATGCAATACTCCATACACACAAGAGTGTATCAGCTTGTTAAGCCCTTACTCCTGGCAACCCTATCTTTATTTTAGTTGTTGGCACCTGTGAAGGGGTCTCATAGTGCAGCAAGGTGCATGCCTACCACCCAACCATTGTTAAAGAATGGAGCAGACCACAAGGATAAAAAGGTCCACTGACGCTTTACTAAGTCACATCTTAGAACATTTCTGCACGACACTTTTATAGCGCGATGATTCCACTTTCAATCTCCTATGGAATCCTGGGGTTTGCAGTTCCGGGAGGGGCCAGCTGGCCCCTCCCGGAACTGCAAACCCCAGGATTCCATAGGAGGTTGAAAGTGGAATCATCGCGCTATAAAAGTGTGTGCGGAAATGGCCTTAGATATGCAACATTATCCTCTTCTTACTGAGAAATAACTTAACGCAGGTCAACAGTCCAAGTTTTTATTCAAAGAGATAGCCACGTCAGTCTGCTTTAACATAAAAAGACATAAAGGAATCTGATAGCATCTTCGAGACTTAATGGGAAACTAATTAGTCTAGGTTTATTTCTCCTCAAGACTTCCAACATCTTTGCCAAAAATTATACAAACCCTTCATTTTATTATCATCTACACAATTAGTTCAGTATCCTACCCTGAAATTCTCCTCATTTACATACAAATAAAAGCTAATTTCCCTCACAGTGGACCAAAATCAAGGAGAACAAGCTAGTGACATTCATGTGGTGAACCAATTAGCCTGGAAAGGTATCCTTGGGTGGTGTGCACATGACTATATCGCGGGGACTTTACAACAGAGAGAACCCTGTGTAGGAAAATGAATGTGGAGGGTACATATGATGGAAGCTGTGGTGACAGAAAAGGAACCTAAGCACACACAGGAACGGCTAGTACCAAGAGAAGCTTAAAAACCAAACCAAAATAATAATAATAATAATAATAATAATAATAATAATAATAATAATAAAAATTTATTTTTATCCCGCCTCTCCCAGTGGATCGAGGCGGCATTACAGAAATATATAAATACATTAAAACATTAAAATGTACCCCATCCTCCCTCCCTGACACGATAGCCATGTTTAAATATCTGAAGGGATGCCACGTAGAGGAGGGAGAGGGCTTGTTTTCTGCTGCTCCAGAGACCAGGACAAGGAGCAATGGATTCAAGCTGCAGGAGAGGAGATTCCACCTGAACCTCAGGAAGAACTTCCTGACAGTCAGGGCGGTCCGGCAGTGGAATCTGCTGCCTCCATGGAGTGTAGTGGAGTCTCCTTCCTTGGAGGTTGGCTGGATGGCCATCTGTCGGGAGTGCTTTGAGGGTGTTCCTGCATGGCAGGGGGTTGGACTGGATGGCCTGTGTGGTCTCTTCCAACTCTACATTTCTATGATTCTGACCACCCACCAACCCTTCTATCCCCTTAAAACACATTAATTATTAAAACAAATTAAAACATCCCGGAGGCCAGGTGATCAGGAAAGTCAAACCTTGGCTCCGACCATTGGGAAACAATGGGGTACCTACCGACCCACACGCCAAACCCAGCTGGTCTTTCTGGCAGGCCTTGGGGGCCAGCGAGCCCCTTCTGGGAGGAAACCGTGTCCTTAATTAAAAGAATAACAACCTAGCAGTAATGAAGCGGACGTGAGGGAAGTCTGGCCGGTAAGAAAAGGCTCTAAGGAACAGGACAGAGAAGCCCAGAACGCGAAGCAGGGTCAGGAAGGCTCCTCCTCGGGATTCGGGCGCCTGTCCGGGTGAGTTGGGGGGAGAGAAGGGAGAGCCGGTGGGAGCCCAAGGAGGGGGGACACACGGGCGCCATCGCCCGACGTCGTCTCAGCACGTTACCTGCAGGCGACCTGCTTCGTCCAATAGCCGCCGCCGCCGCTGCTTCCTCCTCCGGCTCCGGCCGGGGGCGGCTGGGGGGCGGCTGGGGGAGGCTGGAGGCCGTGGTGGTGATGGTGGTGGTGGCGGAGGAGGAGGCGTCAGCGCTGGAAGCCGCGCCAGCTGCCGCCGGGCTGCTCGCCGCCGCTGCTCCGCCGCCGCCACCACCGGGGGCCACCGCAGCCTCCGCCATTACTGTTTACCCCACACAGCGATGGCCCCGCCGGAACTTCCGGGAACGCATCCTTCCGGCCGGCTGGACAGGAGGGCGGGGCCAAAGCCGATGCGCCGTCGGAGATCGCGGGGGGGCGTGGTTTAGCCTCCCTCTTCGGCGGGGAGAGAACGGGCGGGGCAGAGGAACAAGGATAGAACGGGGCAGGACTTGAGTCGGAAACAAGCGTTCTGATTGGCGCTAGCGTTCGAGCGGCCACGCCCATTTAGGGGAAAAGGCTAATAGGGTTTGGCGATGGAGAAAAAGGGGGCGGGCTATGAGGAGATTGAAAGGGTTGAGGGCGAACGGGTGGGGCGAGAGAAACAGGGATAGAACGGGGCAGGACTTGAGTCGGAAACAAGCGTTCTGATTGGCGCTAGCGTTCGAAAGGCCACGCCCATGAAGGGGGAAAAGGCTAATAGGGTTTGGCGATGGAGAAAAAGGGGGCGGGCTATGAGGAGATTGAAAGGGTTGAGGGCGAACGGGTGGGGCGATAGAAACAAGAATAGAACGGGGCAGGACGAGTCGGAAACCAGTGCGCTAGCGTTCGAGAGGCCACGCCCATTTAGGGGGAAAAGGCTAATAGCGTTTGGCGATGGAGAAAAAGGGGGCGGGTTAGGAGGAGATTGAAAGGGTTGAGGGCGGTAGTCGTGCTGCGCGTGAGGGACTGGGGAGCGGAGGGGGGGAGTGTTTTGGTAGTTTAGGGAGCCTGGTTTATGCCGCGTGTTTTTTAGAGCGGTAAAGTGTGAGAGTTCGAAGGCAATAAAGGCGCGGCGGGAAGGAAATATTTCAGTCTGCGCAACCTCAAGAAAAGTCCTGTGGAACCCTGAAGACTGAGACCATTTCCTCACTAGCCTGTTATAGCGCGATGATTCCACTTTCAACCTCCTATGGCATCCTGGGGTTTGCAGTTTCGGGAGGGGCCGCCCGGTTGAAAGCGGAATCATCGCGCTATAACAGGCTAGTGCGGAAAATGACTTAAGAAATGTACTTTGTTGGGCGTTCAAAACCGCTTCTGCACGTGCTTAAATTACTGTCCTCTCAGTCGACGTTACAATACATATTTGCATTACATACATACCAACATGAAGAAAGAAAAAAACCCTACGCGCTTTGAGAAAGCAAATGGTGTTGAAATTACAGTCTATCCACGTAAAGCTTGAATACATATTAATTAAGCCCAATGACAACTATAGCAATAAGGGATTCACCCACTCTGCTAGTGGACAGCAGCGGTGGGAAGGTAAATCGTGGCCAAACTGAGAGGACCGAATTACTTGCTAAATTCTGGCTCCGTGGTTTCACATTACTCTTCGGCCATTTCCGCACTAGCGTGTTATAGCGCGATGATTCCACTTTCAACCTCCTCTGGAATCCTGGGGTTTGCAGTTTCGGGAGGGGCCCGCCGGCCCCTCCTGAAACTGCAAACCCCAGGATTCCAGAGGAGGTTGAAAGTGGAATCATCGCGCTATAACACGCTAGTGCGGAAATGGCCTTCCTCTTGAGTATCTTTGTTGAGGAATGGTAAGTTATAGTTGATTAATGGGGGGGGGCAGTCAAAGAATATGATGAATTTCCTTCACTGAGTTCTGAATGTTGCAGTTTCCTGTGTCATACTGGGCCATTTCCACCCTACGCTGTTACAGTGCTATGATTCCACTTTCTTTCTTTTTTTTCCTTTTTTCTTTTTTAAAGAAGTATTTTTATTAATACAATATCGAGATAGCAAAAAACAACACAAGGGGAAGACAACCCAACTGCAAGACGAAACTACCCTTGCTATACAAACAGACTACAAACCGAGAAACAAAACTAAACCCTGTGACAAACCAACTCATTTTCAAGAGAAAGAATTAGGGCTTTTATTGCCAGAGGCTTCGCCTGGGATTGGTCACGTGTCCTCGTTCTCCTTCTGTTCTTCTCCCATTTGGAAAGGGTTTGATTCCACTTTCAACCTCCTATGGAATCCTGGGGTTTGCAGTTTCGGGAGGGGCCTTTAGAATTCTCAGCCAGAGAGCTCTTGGACCTCAGGAAACTACAAACCCCAGAATTCCACAGAATGTTGTGTTACTCTAGTTATGTTGTGTCAGATGAGAGCACTAGATATCGTTTTGATATCAAATAATTTGGTCTTTGCTTGGCCTTTCTCCGCCACCCTACCCCACGTGTTTGCAGAGGTCCCCTGGACAAGCACATCTGGGGCACAGCTGTTAATGGTTGTACATTCCAAAACCTCATTCAGGCAGGCAACTTAAGCCTCTCCGTTGCCTTCAGGGAAAAACCTCCCTGCAAACCGGCTTTGCTCGCCGCAAATCTACACAAAGCTGCACGGCCAAGAGCTGAGCCATTCCTTTATGTCGGGCCATCAACATACTGGCCATGCTATTGTCATCCAGCGCTAAGCTCATCATGTAAAACCTGACCTTTCCCAAATCCTTTGTCCAGCTCCAAATTTCCTTTGTTCTCACCCAGCATAGCATAGCCTGTAGGCACGATCCACCCTATAAAAAGTCCCCATTTTCGGGACTACCTCAGACTACTTTGGACTTCCATCCCGCCTTGCTGCCGGTTGTCTAAGAAACTCCCCTCAGCGAACCCCGTTGAGCTTTCTCTCCCGGAACCCCGTCTTCCTCTCCAGGATTACGAGACCAGGTGTCGTATTACCCACTCCCTTGAAACTCTCCATTTCTATTTCTAAAGTTAGCTAGTATTTGTCGTATCTTTCGTGTTGCCTGTTCTTAATAAAATATTATTTGTTACCTTAAGGCTTGTCTAACTGCTCTCTGACCCGACGCTGTATACATTGGGTAAAAGGTCCTAGCTGAAGTTACCCTGCCTCTCGTTAGCTTAAGAGAGTGCTCGAGCTCAATTTCCCCATCTTGTGCTTTTATTTGGTTATTTGGGTGCCCCTCCAGGGACCCCCAAAATACAGGGTAACAGTTGAAAGCGGAATAATAGCACTATAACAGTGTAGTGCAGCAATGACCACGGTTGCCACCTGTTCTTTTTGTACAGAAGCTGTCCACAGTGTGTTTCTATAGGAAACACAGAGATGACTGGATGGAAAAAAATTATCAGAAAAGAAACAGAAGGGCAGGAAAGTAACTTACGTTAGCAAAATCCTGATTGTTGTGCTATTGCTTCGCAGTTTTAGGTGTATGCATTAGAAAAAAAAGAGAGACCTTTACTATAGGATGGCTCCTCTCTGCCTTGTTCTTATTTACTTGATTATATTTATCAAGGATCCACCAGAGTGGTTCACAATGTTTAAATGCAGATTTAAACCACTCAAAACTGCAGATACTCATCTACACATTACTTCCAGGAGTCAGGGACCTCCCTCTCTTTCACATGGACACATGCTTGCAGTCTAATAGCTGACCAATATACTGATAATGCTGTCTACTGTTTTGTCTTCTAAATGCCCTCCCACCAGCCAAACATCATCCCCTTGGTCCCTGTTCAAGGACATGTTTTTTTTTCTCTTTAAATCAAACTTCTGTGTGGTTGGGATGTTCATAAGCATTGCATGATAGCTCAGTAGCTGAGCAGATGGCTGGGACGGGCCACATTTCAATCAACTGAAGTCAGACCTGTCTTAGCTAGTAGCTATGGAGACTTCAAATTTTGTTGTTCTGTGCTGTCAAGTCGGCTTTGAGTTATGGCAACTCTATACGTGAGAGATCTCCAAGGGACTCTGTCATTAACAGCCCTGTTCAGGTCTTCATTGAATCAATCAATCTTCTTTTCCTTCTGTCCTTTCTACCTTGTCAAGCATTATTGTCTTTTCTAGTGAGTCATGTCTTTTTGTGATATGCCTCAATTTATTCATTTTGGCTTCTAGTGAGAGTTGAGGCTTGATTTGCTTTTGAACTAATTTTTAAAAATCTTTCTGGTGGTTCATGTTATCTGCAGGACTAACTGTCCCCCATATTTAGGATGAGCTGATTTTTTTTCCTCATCCCTCCCATTTATTCTTTTAAAACGCCTAATGTGTTTCAGCCTGTCTGTAAGTTAATTGGCCTTTTTCAGGGGCTATATTAAAAACAAATGTATGTATGTATATGTATGTATGTATGTGTGTGTGTGTGTATGTATGTATGTGTGTGTATATATATATATATATATATATATATGTTGTATAAAGAACACACATATATAAAATATATAATATTATATAATAATATTTCCAAATTCCTATAGTGAAGTATACAAATAAAATAAAAAGCCATATACATACCATAAATCCAAACTGCAACAGAATTTTTTCTCTATCAGCTTTTTTCACTGTCCAGCTTTAACGTTTCCATCAGTTTTTGCTTTCTTCCCTTTGTCAGGTTGGTTTGGCTTTTTGTAGTTAATTGTCTAAACCATTATTTATTTAATTATTTCTTCCAATACTGTATGGTTGTGCATTTCCTTACTGCTGCAATTATTCTTCTCAAGTACTTTGAAAGATTAGCCAAAGCTAGTTTGACTCAGACCCTGGAAATGTCACTTTTTTGCACAACTCCCAGAATGCCTCTGCTGGATGGGGGATTCTGGAAACCATGCTGTAAAAAGTAACACTCTCAAGGTGTGATTTGATTGTTCAGAAAAATGTATAGATGGATGGTTTTGAGAATGGAAAGGCACTCAGAGCCTCAAAATTCACAGATGTTTTCTCAAACTGGACATGACAGCTTGGCTCCCTTTCCCCAAGCGGAGAGTGGCTCCCGAGTGCCAGCTGCCCTCTTCTGTTAATGATAAATGGACTTGGTCAGCACGGAGCTTGTGGCTGGAATGCAGGACAGCTGGAGCCAAGATCATTCTGTTGCAACTCCCGCCATGCCTGCCTTCCTCCAGTGCTCTTCATCTGAAAAGTTCAGCTAGCATCTGGTCAAAGAAAACACACATAGAGGTAAGGAAGTGGCCAGAATGCCACGTTCTTCTGCTGTCAAAGGCTAAGACAAAAATAAGAAATCTCCTATTAAGAAGCATGGGAGGGGTGCTGGCAGTATGTAAAGAGATACATTGGTGAATCACATGGGCACAGTTGAAAGTGACTTAGGCCATACCAAGATGTGTTTGATTAAAAACTGCAATCCAGCAATTTTTAGTATTGTGCATTAGCATGAGTAGCCATCTAATTTGTGTGTGAGAGAGTTTTACATGCCATTCCAGTGGCAATTTTAATCCATTTAAAATAATGTACAATACGTAGGCCTGTAATGTTTTGTTGACTAATAGTTTTAAAAGCCTTTGGTCTAATTAAAAACATTTTCCCAATTAAGCAAGAAGGTTTTTTATAAGAAGCAAAGATAATAATTGTTAGTACAGTTTCTTGTACAAATCAAGGGGTGGCAGATGCCATCTCAGGAGAGGAATGAATCTTCCTAAACAAAGGATGTTCCCCCTTACAGCTACATAATGCCTAGTTTGTGCCTCAGAGCTGGTTTTCATCTTTTGGAGGGCTATCAGTAGAATTCCAGACAGAGCAAAGCAGGCAAGGGAGGACTGAATTTTTGAGTGTTTTCTCATGTTTTTTTAAAAAAGAGAGAAACCATAAATATAGTCAGCCCTTCACATTCGCTAGGGTTAGGGGCACAGGACACCTACAAAAGTGGAAAAATAGCAAATACCAAAATGTGTGCATGTGTCTGTGGGAAAGGGCCAGGAGGAGAATGGGCACCCAGGGTCCAAACCAGGTCAGAGAAAGAAAACAGAAAGGGAATTGTTACCCTGTATTCTGGGGGTCCCGGGGGGGCGCCCAAATAACCAAGCAAAAACACAAGATGGGGAAATTAACTCGAGCACTCTCTTAAGCTAGCGAGAGGCAGGGTAACTTAGCAGGGATCTTGCAACCCAATGTCTACAGGGTCAGGTCAGAAGAGTAGTCAGACAAGTTTTAAAATAGTAAAAATGATATCTTTATTAAAGGACAAACAACAGAAAAGACAACACAAGCGCACAGCTAACTAGAAATTAGAGTTTTCGGGGGAAATGGGTGATACGACACCTTATCTCGTAGTCCTGGAGAACAGCGGAGGGTTGCACGGAAGGAAGCTCAGCGCGGTTCGCTGAGGGGACGACTCACTGGACACATCAGCAGCAGGGCTGGATGGAACTCAGGAGCGATCCAAGCTGTCCGAGGAGGACTTGGAATTGGGGGCTTTTTATAGGGTGGATTGTGCCTACAGGCCATGCCATACTCGGTGAAAACAATGCAAGTTTGGAGCAGAACAAAGCTTTGGGAAATGTCAAGTTTTACATGATCAGCTTAGCACAGATTTAACAATAGAGTAGCCAGTATGCAAATAGCTTGGCATTACGAGGGTGCCGGCTTGAGGCTGAGCATCTTTGTGTAAAGTCGCGCTTAAGCAAGGTGTGTCTGCAAAAGAGATCCCTGAAGCAATGAAGTGGCATTAATCTGCCTGCCTAAGTGGGGATTGGAATGTCCAAGCATTAACCAGCCGCACCTGTTTACGTGCTTGTCCGGTGGCCTCGCAAACACATGGAGCAGGGTGGCAGAAAAAGGTCAAGTGAAGGTCAAATAAGTTTGATATCAAGAGATATCTAGTGCTATCACCGGGTATGTCTGAACCATAGTAACAGAATGGGTCAGCACGGTGGCCCTGTACTTCCTCTCTCTTGCCCATCTCCTTTCTTGGGTGTAGGGGAGCCGTGGGAGAGGGTTTGCAGTGCTGAGAAATCAGGGCACAAGCCGTCCTTGGCTGTCCAGGCAGTGGCTTGTGGAAGGAGAAGAAGAAGGAAGACAACCAGAGAGTGTTTTTTAGTTTGTTTGTTTAACATTTTTATTATAAACCAGAGAGTGGTTTTTAAAGGACTATCCAGCCTGGTTGAAGCTGCCAGGAGGGAAAGGTTTTCCGGAAAAGAAGCACCTGACGGGTTGGAGAAATGTAAAAACCATCAAATCTGTGAAAGTGAAACTAGCAAACGTGGAGGGCTGACTGCATAAAAAGACACCAACATACTAAAGAAGCACAATGGAGAGACCTTTATTGGAGTTTACTTCATGTATGAAGCATTTTATGTATAAAAACATTCAAAAATATTATTTATTTACCAAAAAATATGACCTATACAGGCCTGTAGTCTAAAATTATGAGTCCGGAATTCTGCCACCTTGGTTTGTCATATATATAAGCCTTACGACAGAGCTTTTTCTGTCAATAGTCCAATCAAAAGACAGACTGAAGACTATAGATAGAATCACAGAACTGTACGAGACTACAACATCCATCAAGTTCAACCCCCTGCCATGCAGGAATGACACTTTCAATAAACTTTGTATATAATTTTGGTTTATTTAATGTGTATGGTTTTTCATTGACAAGGGCTAGTCTGAGATGTTTTGGTGCCCAGTGCAGAGCACCAAATAATACTAATTATCTGCCCAAATCAAGGTGCATAGTAGCCAAAGTCAGTCAAGTTGTTTTGGTTGCAAGGCAGAAAATCCCACAAACACCTTTCCGTACATGAAGAGATGTCATGTAGAATGTGGAGAAGGCTCATTTTCTGCTGCTACTCCAGAGATTAAGAAATGAACCAATGGATTCAAATTACAAGGGAAAGGATTTGTGACCATTTCATAAGTCACCTCATTCTGTCTAATGGTAGAGCCAACACTCTTCAATGATAACTAGTGTCTACAATTTCCATGTTTCTAGTAGCTCTCAAAAGCAGATTTTGGAAGCTGTACTCCATAAAAAGAAATATTTTCAAGATCTGAACCTATTTTAGTTTTGGCTGACATGCAGGAAACG
Source organism: Ctenosaura bakeri (assembly GCA_948474755.1). Classification (NCBI taxonomy): domain Eukaryota; kingdom Metazoa; phylum Chordata; class Lepidosauria; order Squamata; family Iguanidae; genus Ctenosaura; species Ctenosaura bakeri. Next base: position 109,160 of record CAOLHI010003385.1, on the reverse strand, counting down.
CTATAATTCCCTGTTTTAATTTTTGTGGTCCTTTGTTGTTTCTTTATTTTGAATATTTCCACTCTTCATAATTGATTTCTATATTTTATCTTTCTCTATTTCATTGACTATTGATTGTGAGCTGTTGTGAAGTGCAATGAGTGGCAGGAAAATGACCTATAGATGTCAGTGAACATACCCTCTATAATGAGTCAACTTGCTGTCCAGAGTTAAGGAGAACAATTGGGAAATGATTAAACATTTTCACCTTTCTGACCTGCTTCTTCATTTTTTCATGGATTCTGTTCACTGAAAGGATGATTGGGAAGCCTTCCTTTATTTTAGGAAACTGCACTGCAACTGTCCTTCATCATATTGTCCCTATAAAAAGATCTTTGCACGGTGAGTGTTTTGTGAAATGATTGTGTTGTTTTGATTATGCCTGGAATCACTGAGTGGAACAGAGTTTAAAGGCCATTTCTGCACTATAGTGTTAAAGTGCTGCTGTTCCACTTTCAACACCCTGTGGAATTCTGGGGTTTGTAGTTTACTGAGGCCAAAGAGCTCTCTGGCTGAGAATTCAATGTGCTCCTCCCCAGACTACAAACCCCAGGATTCCACAGGATATTGAAAGTGGAATAACAGCACTTTAACACTGTAGTGCAGAAATGGCCTAAGGGTTCCGCACTGTTGTGTAAAGAAGTAGATTTTATCACGTGCAGAGTTTATTAGGGAGAAATGCTACATAGAGATGTGAAGGCTTACCTGGAATTTTTTTTCTGGTGTGAATTCTGGTGTGTGTTTTTCTTCCCTGAAAACTTTTTTCCAAGAGCAATTGCAAAAATTGGACAAAAAAAAAAGGATGACAGAATACAGTATTTTCTTTTAGAATGATCAGTAAAATGTTTAAGACAAAGTGGTAATATATTTATTCCCCCAAAATTATTTCTAAAAACTATGTGACAGAAGGACTGTTACATAAGATGATGGACAGTGTCTTATCATTACAATTCCTGGCTTTGATTTTCTTTTCTCAGTTCTATTTATGTCTATTGGACTCTATACAGGACTAAAGGAAAGAATAATTGTTTTACTAATGTTGATGGTTTCTTCTTCTTTCTTTCTTTAATTCCTTTTTCTTTGCTCTTCATAAACTGGGAAAATGTAAGAAATTCCTTATGGTTCAAGACCTTGTAGCTCCACATATAAAGGAAAAAAAAATCTGTTTCACTAATGTTGATGATTTCTTCTGTTTTTTTAAAAAAATCTTTTCACCCTGCTCTTTATCAACTGGGAAAACCTAAGACATTCCTTACAGCTCACGACCTTACAGCTCCATATGTAAAGAAAAATATTTTTTTAATAAATTAAATTTGTAAGTATTCCTGGAATAAATAAATTGGAATCACAAATTAGAGAAAAGTTTGACACTTGGAGAGCACCTGCTCAGTGACACCATTAAAATAATGTTTAGTAACAGTAACTGGAGTAAAAACACTTCATGATATATAAGGATATTGGTGTTTACCTTATCCAACTAATGCCACAACAGAGTTGTACCTGCAGATGTTTCCAATTTCTTTTTTGGGTTTTGTTTTAGGTGGTGACTTCATTATTCATCCATATGTGAAGGAGGCTTTGGACTCCAGGAGGCCTGTTGTTGCCTTGGAGAGCACTATTATTACACATGGCATGCCATATCCCCAGAATCTGAGGTTAGCAATTTTTCTGACGTAGCAAAAACAGAGTTTGGAAAAGTATTTTTTTTATTGCAGCTCCCAGAATCCCCCAATGTCCATGCTGGCTGGAGGATTCTGGCACTATAGCCCTCAAAAGTAACTCTTTCATTCTTTGAACAAAAGCTGTAAGCTGGGTTTAATTGGAAGCTGATTCTTGCATACATGTGTAGTATTTAACATCTTGCCATTCTATAGAATCTTTTTTTCCAAGTTTGAACTTCCACATTGAACACAGGGATTTTTTTTCCGCATGGGGCAGGGTTCAAGTGTAAGATTCCACTATCTGAAATCTGTTGGGGTACAATCTTAGGAAAGAGACTGTACATTAAAAAAAAAAATCTCTCTGTGCAGGTCAGCATTCTGAACAGCTTAAAACTGTTTTTGAACAAATAATAAAAGTTTGCAGATGCCTAAAGGTATGCCTGAACTAGATCTGTGGGCTCTCTCTAGATCACCATATTGTAGGTGAGCTCCAAAATCATTAAAAATCTGTAACAAAGTGTTGCAGTGTGGAGTGTTCTCTGTCCAAAATTCCTACCCCTTTATTTCATTCTTCTTTCCTCTCTACTTTTCCATTATTATTATTTTTTTCAGACAGTTAGAATAATAGAATCATAGAAATCTAGAGTTGGAAGAGACCACACAGGCCATCCAGTCCAACTCCCTGCCATGCAGGAACACCCTCAAAGCACTCCCGACAGATGGCCATCTAGCCTCTGCTTAAAAACCTCCAAGGAAGGAGACTCCACTACACTCCGAGGCAGCAGATTCCACTGCCGGACAGCCCTGACTGTCAGGAAGTTCTTCCTGAGGTTCAGGTGGAATCTCCTTTCCTGCAGCTTGAATCCATTGCTCCTTGTCCTGGTCTCTGGAGCAGCAGAAAACAAGCCCTCTCCCTCCTCTACGTGGCATCCCTTCAAATATTTAAACATGGCTATCATGTCCCCTCTTAACCTCCTCTTCTGCAGACTAAACATACCCAGCTCTCTAAGTCTATCCTCATAGGGCATGGCTTCCAGGCCTCTCACCATTTTGGTCGCCCTCCTCTGGACTTGCTCCAGCTTGTCAATATCCTTCTTGAATTGGGGTGCCCAGAACTGGACACAGTATTCAAGATGGGATCTAATCAAAGCAGAGTAGAGTGGTACCAGTACCTCCCTCGATCTAGACACCATACTCCTATTGATGCAGCCGAGAATTGCATTGGCTTTCTTGGCTGCTGCATCACACTGCTGACTCATGTTCAGGTTGTGGTCTATGAAGACTCCTAGATCCCTTTCACACGTACTGCTATCCAGCCACGTGTCCCCCATCCTATCCTATATTTCTGTATTCCATTTTTTCTACCTAAGTGTAGGACCTTACATTTCTCTCTGTTGAATTTCATTTTGTTCGCCTTGGCCCAGCTCTCCAATCTATCCAGGTCATTTGAATTTTGATCCTGTCCTCTGGCGTATTAGCAACCCCTCCCAATTTGGTATCATATGCAAATTTGATGAGCATGCCTTCTAGTCCTTCATCCAAGTCATTGATAAAAATGTTGAACAGCACTGGGCACTGGTTTGTCTGAATTATATGACTAAAGAGTACATTCAGTCCTTATATGGTTGTTTTTGGAGTATCTCCCTCTACCTGTTGGATATTCTTTCCTCTTAAGATTGTTTATTTATTGTTTCTTAGGTGCCTTCAAGTCATCTCCAACTTATGGCAACCCTAACATCTTTCTTGGCAAGTTCTAAGAGGTTTGCCGTTGCTTTCCCTGAGAGGGTGTGAGGTGCCCAGTAGGTTCTCATCTCTGAGAGGGGATTTGATCCGTGGACTTTCAGAGCCCTAGGCCATTTCCACTCTAGCCTGTTGTAGTGCTATTATTCTGCTTTCACCATCCTGTGGAAATCTGGGGTTTGTAGTTTACTGAGGCCAGAGAACTCTCTCGCTGAAAATTCTAAATGCCTCTCCCTAAACTGCAAACCCTAGGATTCTATAGGATGTTGAAAGTGAAATAGCAGCTCTGTAACGGTATAGTGTGGAAATGGCCTAACACTGGTTGAACCAGATGATGCCATCTGCCCATAATGCTTTGGGACAAGTGACTGACAGAGGAAGCAAGCAAGCCAAAAAGGAAAGGTAAAATTCCTAATTCTCTCTCTCTATCTAAGCCATCTTATCCCTAGTGGACAAGAGAGTAGCAAAAACAAGTGCAGAAGCTGCTTCATCTTCCACCAAAACCACTACACCATCCTGGCTCTCAAACATTGTTTATCCTTCCACAGATTTTGGTCCCATCTTCCCAACTCACTCTCATGTATAGGTGGTGTCATTTTGGCTGCTGAAGCAATGGGAGTCTAAACCTGCACATCAGAAAGAAATAGAATTATTTTACTTTGGAAGACCTGGACTGAAAGATAACTTGACATTTCCTAGATATATAGAAGAGGTGCACTGACTAAGTGGCCATAAAAGATTTATTCATGTAGCTAAAAAGCTTTTCTGATGACAATTAAAAATGGTTACATATAACATTTTGCAAAGAAAACATTACTAAAGAAAAGGAAATTAAGGTATGGGAGGGAATTGAATGAGGAAGTTTCTTTCTTTGTATCTAGCTTAGTTACTTTGTTTCACCTCTTCTTTTGTATATTATATGCTGAACTGCTCCAGAGTGGCAAGAGAAGTGGAGGAAATTGTCCAAACAAATGGTTCTGTACCAGCAACAATTGGTGTTATAAATGGATGTATCCATGTGGGCCTCCAGGATGAAGAACTTGAAATTCTGGCAAAGAGCAAAAATGTTGTGAAGGTGTCTCGAAGAGACTTTCCCTACGTTCTCAGCCAGGTATTAAACAGAACTCTCTTCTGTTCTTGTTTATTTGGGCCAGTTCGAGGTCAGGGGCCATTTCCGCACTAGCCTGTTATAGCACGATGATTCCACTTTCAACCTCCTCTGGAATCCTGGGGTTTGCAGTTTCGGGAGGGGCCGGCTGGCCCCTCCCGAAACTGCAAACCCCAGGATTCCAGAGGAGGTTGAAAGTGGAATCATCGCGCTATAACAGGCTAGTGCGGAAATGGCCAGGGACACCTCAGCTCTGCAGAAGGAAATGGTAGCATTTATTTCCCTAAGTAGTCAGATGTTCAGAGAAATTTCTGCAGATTTGGTTTCCTTTGAAGGGAAGAATCTTTTGAGTTATGGGTATATGTGTCTCTATACATGTAAATATGTATGCGTTAAGACAATTTATGAATTATTTTGACAGCCCAAGATCCTACCCACTTTTTAAAAAAAATCTTTTCCTGACAATAGAAAAATCAGTGAGAGGGCTAAAAACCCACGATAATTTGTTTCCCACAGTAATGTGCAAGTCTGGATTATGACTGTTTGTTTCATGACAGGGCTTGTCTGGTGGGACCACTGTGGCAGGAACCATGTTTGTGGCACACAAAGCAAGGATTCCTGTGTTTGTGACAGGAGGAATTGGAGGGGTCCATCGTGAAGGAGAGAAAAGTAAGAGAAACATCAGATTACTTAATTCCCAAGTGTTGCTTTATTTCTTCTTGTCTTTTCAGAGCTGTTTACACTTCACTAGACCAGGGATAGGAATCCTGTAGCCCTCCACATGTGCTGGACTGCAACTCCCAGTGTTCTTCACCCTTAGCTATGCTAGGAAGGGCTACTGGGAGTTGTGGTTCAAATATATATGGTGAGATGCATGATTCCCACCCACACACTTGGCCTATAATCATCCAACATGGGAGTTGCTGGAAGATTAGTCAATGAAAAATAAGTCCACATTGGAATTGTTACATTTTGTTTACTGTTTGTACTATGCCAGTATGATTTCCTCCTCTTCACACCAAGCAGAATCACTTACGGAAAATATGCATGTACATGCAAATATCTTTTGATTTATGCAGGATGCATAATATCTCTTTTCCTGGTTCCCAGCTTTTCCTACCATTAGACACAGGGAAGCACTCATCTCAGGTGCCAGAGACTTGAGAGAGGCAACTGTGGCAATCTCACAAACTATTTCCCCTGGGATCCCTACCTGCTCCCTTCTATTGCAGAAAGAGCTCGCTGTGCCAGTCAAACTGTCTGCCCATCCCCATCAGGTGCGGTGGAAGACACTATTCAACAGGTGCTGAAAAGATCTCTAGATACATTCAAAGTGTGAAAGCATTCAACATTTCTTATTTTTGCTTTTGAAATAACAGTGAAGAGTTTGGGGATGGTGGCAGGAGATAAAGAGTGTGGCAACTATTCCTCACATGCAATGTAATCTGGTGAAAACTGCAGGTGCAAGCCAGAGCCATTTGGTTACTTGAGGCAGAGTTCAAATGGCACCTTCTCCCCACAACTAGGGCCAGCCCTCAATACTTTTAAACTGTTTCGCTGAGCCATTCAGATAGCAATTCCTGCTTTTTGTGTGTCCTCTTCCGGTGCTGCCTGAATCAGGCAGCTTCATTCAACTGTCTGGCCCTAGAAAATCTCCCCTGTCCCCTACCTCCCTGGAAGGCTAGCTGCCCTTGACAATAGTGACAGTTTCTCTCAGGGAAGAAAGAGCAACTTGTTCAACTGGGTTGTGGCACTGGGGTGACTGGTTAACTTCTCTCTGTGTATGTGCCACAGTCTTAATACATACAGAGAGACACAGAGCTGTTATTTGGAAAGTAAAATCAAGTGATATTAAGCCACTGGCCGTGCTGGCTAGAAGACTTTGAGAACTGTAGTACAATTTTTTTTCCATAGTCTGCTCTGGGAAGCTACTTCCAAAGAACTATTTTTGCCCAGTATTGTCCAATGGTGCAACTCAGTATAAGGCAGTGTCATACATAATGCCACTACTGAATTTTGCTTTCTTTTCTTTCTTTTCCTGGTTGCCTACTTTCAAGCATTTGAAATTTAGCAAAGGGGCAGTTCACTCACGTGTTATTATCCAACTTTGTTCTCCAATATATATTATCACCTTCTTTTCAGCTTTGGATGTGAGTGCAGACCTGACAGAATTGGGTCGTACTCCAGTTGCTGTGATCTCTGCAGGTGTCAAATCTATACTCGATATTGGTAGGACATTGGAATATTTGGTAAGTAATGCTAACTGCACAGTGGCGGACAGGACCTGGCTGATAATGATATATTTCCTGAATTAATGATACTTGCAGCTGTTCAAATGGATATGTGGAACAGTTATAGAAAAATGTAAATGGGATAATATGAAATCCATTCCCATCAGATTTGCATTTATTCCTTCAGTCTTCCTATCCATTTCTTCTCATTGTCCCTAGAAGCAGACCAGTCATGATAATTTCTTATACCTTTGTCTCCAATGTCATCATAACTCTGTTAATTTCCTTCTTTGCAAATGCAACATGTAGTTGGTAATGAAGAAAGTCAATGCAGTAGTGTGAGTTCACTGCCAATGGGCCTACTACCGTTGCAGGGGGGAAATGACAACAGTGCTACCTTTATTTCCACATGTTCATGTAAATATCTCTGTTTGTTTTATAATGTCTCTATTATTTAATAATGAGAAAGAACATGTAGGAAGGCTTGGAGAAAAGTGCAATCAATGTTGGCTAAAGGTGGTCAAGTGCAGAGCATGGAATAGATCATTTTTGGATTAAAATTCCTAGGGTCGCTCACACTCTCCTTTGCACCTAGGGTTGCCTCTTTGCATTTGACTTTACCTTTCTACCTCTGCAGGAAACTGAAGGTGTCTGTGTGGCCTCTTTCGGAGAATCAAGAGAGTTCCCAGCTTTCTTCTCACAGCAGAGTGGATTCCAAGCACCATTTCAGGTGAAGAATGAGGAAGACGCTGCTCAAATGATTGGTGAGTTGTAGGTGGAATAAGGTGCATTTGTTGTCTGAGTGGAGTCTTGCTGGAGTTTAAGGCCCTTTTCGCACGCAGTTTCTGTTGCGAGGGGGCCCCTTGAGCATCGCGTGAATGGGAGTGTCGGTCCGTATGACGCACTCCCATTCACACAACACTCACGAGCCTAAAGCGGGACGCATACGCATTTTATTATTTTCGGCTGGGAGCCAAAAATACTGCACGGTTGCGCAGTGCTCCTGGGGCCCTCGTGTACTTACCTGCTGTGCAGTGCATCAGATGAGCGGGTGGTCGCACTTCCTCCCCCAGCGCAGCCTACAGCTCCCAGGCTGCGCTGCAAAAGGAAGGGAAGGGGCGCTAGTGTGACGGTTGCGCGACCAGGAAGCCAGCTGTGGGAGAACAGAGGAGCGATGCGAGTGCCTCGCGCAAGAGGCTGCTTGCGTGAATGGCACCCCCCACCTCCGCGAGCAGGTAACGTGCAGAAAGGGTCTAAGTCAGGGTTTCAAAAGTCAGTGTTTTGGACTGCAGTTCCCAGACTCCAGTGGCTACATTGCCTAGTGCTGCTCTGGTTTCTCTTCAGGTTACATAAATGTTTTGCCTGTATCAAGAACCAATTATCTGACTGTTTCACGCCCCTAGCAATGTATTACCTGAAATTTACCTAAGAAAAGTGTGTGCCTGGTTTGATCAACTTTTAAGCAGACTATTAAGATCTCAGTCTTATAGCAAAATAAGCAAGTTGTCAGGCTCTCCACAACAATTCATCTGTCTGGATATTAAGCAAAATGGGAATGGGTAGGAAGGTTAGGGAGAACAGTAAGTGGCCATGTTGAAGCTCCCAAGTCTCTAGTTTGTCTTGTTCTCAAAGACAGCGTGCAGAAAGTGCAAAACAGTGTGACCCACCCACCAAATCCTCACAAATGAACAAGAATGGCAGTCTTCTCCCACCACTTTGAAAATAAAATGAGAGAGAGAGCCAAGACGTCATTTTAATTGAATTGTTCAGTATCAATATGACATAGTGATTGATCTTCTTTCTCAGCTAGGTCGTTGGCATTGCAGTTGGGCAGTGGAGTATTGATCGCAGTGCCCAGCCCAAAGGATCAAGCTGCTTCTGGACACATCATAGAAGAAGCAATCCAGCAGGCTTTGGAGGAAGCTCGGTAAGAATCCCTTGAGTTCCATTCCTCTTTTTGTAGTGAGCAAATCTATATTGTCTAGGCAAGTGTTCATGTCAGTATCTGAGCTTAGAAATGCTGGCTGGGGGATTCTGGGAGTTATAATCCAAAACACGAGCTTTCTCAAGCTTTGGCCAGTGTGTTAAACACTGATTCAGCCATCATTCCTGCTCTTCTACCTTGCTTCAAGTGAGCTGCCTTTTTTTCAGTTGGCAAAACATGTGCTTAATCATTCATCCTGTTTCCAAACATGGTCTGGAAACCAAGCCTGAAGAAAAGACTGAGAGGTGATACAACAGCCATCTTTAAATATCTGAAGGGATGTTATGTAGAAGATGGAGTTTTACTGTAAGAACTGTTAAACAATGGTATAGGCTGCCTCAGAGAGTGGTGGATTGTCTTTCTTTGGAGGTGTTAAACAGCAGTTGGATAGACTATCTTAGGAGAATTGTAGTTGTGAATTCCTGCATGGCAGCTGGTTGGACTAGATGGCCCTTGTAGACTTTTTAGAATCTATGATTTTATTATTCAGTTAAATGCACTTTCTCCCACTGCTGCTCCTGGAGTGGAATACATTCTAAAATGTAGAAAAGCTTATGTGGATGGTGACATCCCTGTTTCTATCCAGACAGTGCTGTGCACACCTGGATTCTGCTGCCATCACACAGAACAGTCTTCTTCTGCATTCAGTCTGACAGAGAAGGTTCTGTGTTCAAATAAAATGTGGATTGGCTGCTTCCTTGGCTGACAGACTACTGAAATTGTAGACTCCAATCATACCTCTACAGTGATGCATTTGTACACAGCCCCTGAGGATATCTATTTTGAAGCCTTATTAAGTTTGTAGCATAGATATGCCCGCTGCCACAAGATAGAAAAATAACTCAAGATTTCTTCTCTTATAGATACCCAAGGCAATTGATTAGGTTGTCAAAATGAGTCAGTCATTCAGTAATATTCTGTAACATGATTACCTGTTCTCATCCAGGGCATGTCTTGTTGTTACATTTTTAGGGAAAAAGAGATCATGGGAAAGGAACTCACACCCTTCCTGCTGCAGAGGGTGAATGAATTATCCAGTGGGGAATCTCTGAAAGCCAGTATCCTTTCCTAGACATGTGTCTGTGTCTATGTGCCTTCAACTCACCTGCCGACTTATGAAAAACCCAGACACTTCATAGGGATTTCTATGAGGAGTACTCAGAGGAGCTTTGCCACGCCTGTCTCTGAAATATAGCCAACTAGCGTATATACCCGGTGTTGCCTGGGATTTTATTTTCTCACAGGTAATACTTGTTAGAATGATTTGAGATACCATTTCTCTAATTCCTCAAACTGTCTTGTCCCCATATTCACCAATCCAATCTGTATTTAGAGTTATTAACATACAGAGGTTGGGTTCCTGTGGGAATACACTGTCCTCCTCTTTGCTGCTAGGCCTCATCTTCATAGCAACTGACCTATTCAAGACAGACACAATTGACTGATGCCCAAGAGCTCCCTGGCTGAGAATTCTAAAGGCCCTTCCCTAAACTATAAACCCCAAGATTCCATAGAATCTTCTTAGGCAGGTAATCATATGAGGTCTTCACTTGACACAGCCAATCATATGAGGTCTTCACCTGACACAGACAAACAAACTTTGACTTTTATATATTAGATGGTGCCCCCCATTGAAATACTAACCAGGCTTGACCCTGCTTAGCTATCAAGAACAGTCAAGGTCTGGTGCCTTCAGGGTGTTCCTCTACAATATAGTCCTCTTCCAAAAAAGCAGTTTGCAACATCTTCAATCCATATATTCATGAAGTCTGGAATTCTGAAAAGAGCAGTACCCTAAATTTCTTCCAGACTAGATTTGTTTTGTTTATGCATAGAGATTTGAATCTATCTCTTTCCAGGAGAGACAGCGCATTATGCAGCACATGATACAAGCCAGATGCTTTGATGTTGGGCAGTGTTTAGCCATTGCAACAAGCAGGAGCCTGGACTGTACGAAATTATAGACTGATCCAGCAGGACGCTTCCTTATTCTGCCCAAATTCAATTGGTGAGCTTCACAGCTGGTTGGAGGAAAACGGTTTTCTCTTGTAGAGGAAGAGTGAGAGTGGAAGGTATCAACAGAGTGGCCAGCTGCCCTACCTTAAAGAGGGCTCCTCTTTATCTGAATCTGTGCTCTTATAGAAAGGGCCACCCACTCTGAGTCCAGACAAAGAAACATAAGAAGGGACAACAGATGCTTTGAAGTTGCCTGTCAGGGATTAGCACCTGGAGAGCAGGCCAAGCAGGGATGCAGTGCACCTCATTACAGTGTTTTAAGGTAGCAAATCTGTGTCCGTGTCCATCTGTCACAGATTTTATCCAAATCGCTGTCCTGCATTGGTAGTGATGATACATTTCCTTCTTGGAAAGTGATGGAAGGCTGTAAGAAAAGAGGAAAACTGCATTGTAGGTGGGGAGAGTCAATGGAAAAAACAACAATAACACAGTCCTGAGTCTGCAAGATGTTAAGAAGACTGTTAATAACAAATTGTCTTGGAGATCTCTCATTCATTTCTTGTTGTTGTTATTATGTGACTTCAAGTAGTTTCTGACTCATGATGACCCTAAGATAAACCTATCATGGTCTTTTTTTGGCAAGATTTCTTTAGAGGGGGTTTGCCTTTGCCTCCCTCTGGGAGAGTGAGAGTTTTTCCTAAAGTCACTCAGTAGCCCTGATTTCCAGAGTCATAGTCCAGTGCTCAAACCACCACAGCATTCATAGAGTCACCATAAGTCAAAACTGACTTGATGGCAGTTAACAAGATGATACGTAAGTGGTTTCCTTAGAAGGACATAGATCAAAGGTTGGAATCATACAGCCCTTCAGATGTTGTGGGATTGCAAAACCTAGCACCTCTTGCCAGTTCGGCTAGTGGTGTGGCATGCTGGGAGTTGCAGTCCAACAGCATTTGATTTCTATCTCTGGTTTCTACACAATACATCCCTACACCAGTTTCTTACATGCATTTTTCTTTTCGTTCCTGGGTTCTTTTTTTCCTTTCCTTTCATCAGTCCCCCTTCAGATATTGCCTTGATTAAGAACAACGCCAAAGTGGGCAGCCGTATAGCTGTAGCCCTGAATAAGATTCAGAGAGCCCAGGGATGGAGAAATGCCATGCCTCAAAATGAAAATGTATCTGCTGTGCCAAGACCAGTGAGTACTCAGCCTTGCTAGAGTTGCCACATTTTACAGAGAAACAGCTTGACTCTGGATCATTTGCTCATCAAGTTGTAGTGCAAGGCTTTGCTATTTTTGCTGGAATTACCTGAACTGATTTGCTAAGCAAGAACCATTTTGGATTGTATTCATTCTTAAACGGTGCCACACATGGGGGCTTAAATCATGTACATCACTTTTTTGCAAACTGGAACCCTCCAGATATGTTGGACTACAGCTCCTAATGCAGCAATGATCATCTTGCAGGAGATGAAGCCAGATATAGTCCAACACATCTTCAAGGTGCCAAGCTAGGGGAGGCTATTGTAGGATGATATGTGGGAAGTATTGTTTTAATATGTAAGCCACTTTGAGGCCCAACGTTGAGCAAAAAGCAGGATACCACTAAAGATGATGATAATGATTTCTCTGTATGCTGGACCCTCCCATTCAGGAAGGTTCTGGAGTTGGATGGCCATTAGATGTGATCTAGCTCCATGATCATGAATAGTTAAAGCCCTAAACAGGTTGGGACCGTGATACTTGAGGGAGTGCCTCTCTTTATATATGCCTGCCTGAGAATTGAGATCTGTTGGAGGGGCCCTCCTCTGTGTCCCATCTGTAGGGGAAAGACATTGTAGGAAAGGACATGAGAAAGGGTCTTTTCTGCGATGGCAGCTCAGATGTGGAATTCCCTCCTGCTAGAGGCCCAGGTTGGTGCCAGTGTTAGGATCATTTCAGTGCCAAGTTAAAACTTCGCTTTGTATTAAAGCCTTCAGGCCAAATTGACTTTATCCAACCTGCACATGCTTTGTAGTTACGTTGAGATTCAAGATTGTATTAGCTGCTTTTAAACTGTATGCTTTTAAATTTAAAAACTATGTAATATATTTCCAGTCTTTTAAACTTTTGTTATTTATTATTTTAAGTTGATTTTATTATAAGCCACCCTGAGATCTTTGGAAAAAGGGCAGGATATAAATATTTTAATGAATTAATAAATAAAATACAGTGATCATGCTGGTTGGTTTAAGGACACATGTGTTTACTATATCTGGCAGTAAGTCTGAGTTGCAGACAAAAAAACAGTGGAAGACAAAAACATCTGCTGAATCATGTTGAAGGCTGGAAGTAACTTGGTATAAGTAAAGGCAGTCGATGTGATATATTGACCAAGATCCTGCATCAGGAGAGGTAGCTATGATGACAGAAGTCTGTTTTCATAGTTATTTCTTGTAATGGGACCCTTGCCCAATCCACCATAGAAGCCAGGCATTACCAACATAGAGATTTCTGAGTTTCTGAGGCTCAAGGCAGTGAGTGAAGAAGTGTCCACACTACCCCTAGCAGCAAAGAGCTCTCCAAGAGGAAGCATCAGGACATCACAGCTGCTTGTCTAAAAGTGCCTTGCACCCAGAAGAGAGATAGACTTTTATCACTGCCCTGCTCTCCAGCACTTCAGAAATCCCCATGCTGTTGGTGCTGCCTGGCTTCTAAGGTGGGATTTTGAGAACACATGAGTAGTTGAAACAAGCTATTTTTTTTAAATAAAGAAAAAGTTAAAAAGCAATGAATTCGTTAAGAAGGCGATTGTGAATTTAATATCTGCCAAACAGCAACCCAGATCCTGACGCATGTATAAATTTTTTAAATTGCTGGAATTTGTTTTAGTATATATGTCTGTACACATATACAGCATAGGGAGATCCTACAAGTGGCAAATTAAACTGAACGCTTAAAGAAACAAACAATTACAACAAAATTGCTGTATGGGATAAGTCTGCAGTTGTAAAGAGGGAAAATCTAAAAGCATTTATATTACAGAGTCTATGTTATACTCAAAATATATTTGCCAAGAATTTAACTTGATCACTAGGAAGCTTGTAAGGAAACAAAGCTGTACCTGAAGATAAAAGGGTGCTATGTGGTTACAAACACATTATTTTCACTTGTGCTTTTTAAATGTCTTTTTCTAGGAAAATTTCACCTGATTTTGTCAAACCAGCTGTTTGGAGACATTCAGTGAGAAGGCCTTTCTTGTCTTGCTGCCAACCAACAATACTGTTTTTGTACTTTAGGCTTTTGTCTACAGCCTCTAATATTATGAATAATAAAAAGGCCATCCTGTCATCAACAATATCACCTGGAATTTGAGTATTAGATATAAGAACTTTATATACTCCTGGGAAATAAAGTCACATATGAAGCAATGAGCAATAACTGCCACAGGCCCTCCAGCAGATAGGTGAAAATTCTTAGTTAATATGTTGAAATCTGCAGGGCATGAGGTGTCACCTACAAATTGCTTTAAGTAAGACCTTCCTATACCGTGATGAGACTTTCTTAACTGGCTGAGCAGTCCAAATTTCTCTTCATTGATTACATGTTAGAGAAATGCCGTAGTCAAATTCCCAAGAATTCTCAACACCATAGGGAAACATAATCTGCTCCACTAATCTATATATGCAGGAGACATTATAGATGAGATTAATGTAAATACTTAAAAACTGTGATGCTTCTTTCATGACTGGCAGATACTTTGCAAGCGTCATTTCCTAGTGCTATGTGAACAAGTGAGACGCAACAGTTGTTCTTGTGAGCCATCACTTGGCATTTCTAAAGACCATTTCCCTTCAGATGGAGATCATACTTCTGTAGGAAAAATAACCTCATGACCTGCATCCTATTGGTAGTCTCAACTAAAGTAGACCCATTAGAACATTAGGATGTATATATGTGTTCATTCACCATTCAGCATTTGAATCAATGAGTCTACTGTAGTTGAGACTATTCATGCCCGTTAGTGGAAGAGCATGGGAGGTAAAGAAAGGTGGCATAAAGCAATGTTATCATTTGTTCCAACTCTGTTTTACTTTCAGGTGGTCATTGGTGGTATCAACGTTGACATCATAGCCAAGGCGAAAGATACAACAATAGCGGTAATTGCATTTAGTGATATTTAGGTGGCATTGTAGAACCAACATGGTGTGGTGGTTTGGGACACCAGGGCTCAAATACCTGATCACCTGTGGAAACCCACAAGGTGACCTTGAGCAAATCATAATAATACCACCACATTATGCTTACTCTAGCTTGCCTTCTTACAGGAGTGGGAAATGTGGCTTTTCGGATGTTGGTCTGCAACTTCTGTAAACCTTAGCCAGAAGAGCCAATAGTTATAGGATGATGGGAGATACCATTCAGCAACTCCTGGTCCCTATTCCTGGCCTTCTGGATACAAATAATTTGCCACGTCATATTTCCAGGGTCTTTGGTAGTATAAGGACTGATAGATGCTGACCAAGCTGGTCATTAAACAGGAAGCTAGCAGGAAATCAAGCAGGCATATGGGATATTGTTTTTGTACTATAGTTCTCAGAATACCCCAGTCAAGAAAGCCAATGACCATGCTGACTGTGGGATTCTGGGAGTTGTCATCTAAAAAGTAACTTTTCCAAGCTCTGCCTGCCCATATGGGTGATAAAGGTGAGCAGTTTGAAGCCACATGTGCATGCACACACAAACTTTGAGCACAGAGTGGAACTACAGTAACCCTGTTTGGGCGCAACTAAAACCTTCTTCCCCAACCCAAGGGAAAACTGTATTCCAGGGTTTTCCTTAAAACAGGAGTGTCAAACTCAATTTCACCTTCGGCTGCATCAGCATTATGGTTGCCCTCAAAGGGCTGGTTGTATCTGTAAGATCGTATAAATGTATGTACTCTTTTATCATATTAAATAAATGCCTCTGCATTTGATTATTCTGTGCCTATTTCTGCCCCCAGACCTTCCCTGTGCCTCTTTCTGCTCTCCCCTTCCCCTGTGCCTCTTTCTGCTGCCCCCTCCCTGTGCCTCTTTCTGCCCCCTGTCCTTCTCTGTATCTGGTAAGCCCAATCCCCACATTGCAGGCCCCTGCCTACTGGTATTCTGAAGAGGAGCCCAGCAGCCAGCACTCACAATTTACTTCTACTTCTGACTGCTCCTCTGTCCAACTATTGCGAGCTGCACAGAGTTTTGCCATGTTAACCTGAGGCAACACTCTGATGGTGTGACTTGGATGGAGGAGAGTGAGAAGTAGAAGTAGATCGCAAGTGCTGGCTGCTGGACCCATCTTCAGAATACTGGCAGCCTGGGACCCACAATGTGGGGATCAGGCTCCCCAGATGGGGGAGTGCTGCAGCTGCAAGAGAGGTGCAAGGGCCACATGAATCATACATGTGCCTTAGAAGTTCAATTTACATGGAGCTCCCTGGCTGGTCTTATCCCAATCACAATGTGACAATCGGCTATACACAGTGCCACTTGATGTTTGTGCCAATGATGAAGCCACACCTCAACCTTTCCATAGAAGTTTTTGTAAAATAAGACCAGAACTAGTGTGTTGGAGCAGATAACTATGTAAGGTACTTGTATAGAAGAAATGTGCAGATCCTATTAAGTATGACTGGGGGAGGGGGTGTTTGATAGATAGAGATATTCTAAATTTGACATTGAGTCTGAACGTATGTCATTAGAAAAGTGAAGGCAGGAGGCAAGCAGAGTGGAAGAGAAGAGCCACTTCTGTTCCCAAATCCATCTCATTAACTCTAAGAGCAACTCAGTCTGTACTTGAGCAGCAGATTGATTAGACTGAGGAGCTATGGTGGTGTCAAAAGTTTGAGGGCAACCTATCTGTCCCTTGTATCACTTCAAACTTGCTGGGCTGGTGGCTGCAATGCCACCCTTGACCATATGTTGTGGGGGCGCTGTAGTACAACAGATCATTTTGTTTTCTGGAAACCTACAACAGCATTGCAAAGGAGAGAAAAGGGTGGTTCCAGCTGCCACAAATGCTGGTTTGAGACCCTGGAACTCTACAGGAATAAACGAAGAAGGCACTATTCCACACATAGAGATATTGGCATTAAGCTACTGTCTTCAGGTGCAAAGGTGTGGTGCGACCTGCTTTTCATCCCATTCTTATGGGTAGTAGATACTGCTATGATAAGAAGCAATGGTTGTCATGCAACCTCCATCCAATGGAAAACATACATATGGAATGCATGAGCTAAAGGGAATAATTATACAATTGATGAAGCCTCAACTGAGTGGAGTGTGTGGAGGAAAAAGAAGGCTTAAAGCCAATAAATAGACAAAAAGTTGCTGGCTTTGCCCTATGTCTGGTTGGAACATTGGATGCCAGGTGATGTAACATGTTTCTTTTCCTAAAGACTTTGTTCCACAGCCAGGCATCTGGCCACATTTGTGATTAGTTGACATGTGGCTGGAGAGGAGAAATGGAACAGTGCAATAGTTATTTAATTAAAAATTAACTAAGAAAACACTTCTTAATCCTTAGAAACAGAGAGGGGAAATACAAACCATGGTAAATGTTAGCAAGTGTTTCTTTTCCAGAAGTAATATGGAGATCTCAGTGCAAGGATGCCAGAAGGTAATAGGGATTGGTTTACCGTAAATAATTGCTGTGGCCCCTCTATGGATGTTAGTCCTAGGTGATGGCAGAGGCAACACAAGAGCATGACGGAATTAAATATTGTTACAATTATTATTATCTAGTTCAGTTGTCCCTGAACAAAGGGTCCTACCTGAATCATGTTAGGCTGCAACACAGTTGGTGCTGTCCTCTATTTTAAATCAGTTTCTCTAAGTATCTTGTAATTTTTTTTTTTCTTCCCAAGAGCAATGTCCAGAATCTTGTTGGTCTCTTGGTCATGCATAAATTCCACTATGGAAGCAGTTGGATATTTTCTGTCCAATGAAAAGTGGCTGCATTCAGTTGTGCCATTGTGCTTGGATGTGAACTACACATTGGCAGGCATTGCACATTGGCCACGAATGTGCCCACATATTTGGTTGTGCATTCAGCTGTATATTTAGGGTCTTGGTTCAGTTGCACACTACAAGGGTTTTGTGGCCTTATTAGTGCATAATTTTACATATAGAGGTTTATACTACCCAATCCCAATGTAGGATCTCAGCCAGTGTGTTCATTTTGTCTGGCTTAGGTTATTTTTTCTGCTCTGGATTGAACAGTCTACTCAACATCTCTCTCACATGCACTGATTTTATCCTGGACATTCAGGAAATAGTATACAGAGCCCCTCTTCCATTTATGGACAAATGTCTTCATTGCCTCCTCATTTTCACCCTGGGTCAGCAGGGTGTTTTGTTTAATTTCATTGATCTCTGTTCTGTTCTTGCAGCATGGAGGGCAGACAAATCCCTCAACAGTGAGACAATCATTCGGTGGTGTGGGAAGAAATCTAGCAGGTAATTTGTTTGCTTTAGCAGGGCTGATTAGACTTCACACTTGTGGGGTCTAGTTTATTTTTTACTATAACTTGGAAGTCCACCATCTCTTGCAAAATAATGGCCTGGAGGGCAAGGTAAAGATGCTTTGAAAACTGAAGAACAAAAGTGCTGCTGAGCATATGCTCAGCCCACGAATTAGTTTTCAGTGTGAAAGCACACAGCTGAGCAGTCTGAAGTTGCCATCAGATGTCGATTGGGCCTCAGCCAGGTACATTAGACAGGTATATTTAGTTGAGGCCATGATAATGGGCACAAGTAACATTTTTGCACCACAAACCCTAGGTGTTTTACTTTACTGAAAAAAATACAAAAAGAGGCGAGATTCACATTTCAGATTACGATCTCATTAAATCCAGAGTTCTTTCTTCTAAACATGACTCACAAAGAGTTTTGTAAGATTCTACTCTATATGGTTTCTGTTGCAAGAATCAAATTTGTGAAACTTTGTAAATGTAGAGACATTCCTAATCTTGAATTCTGGTTATTCAGCTTAAATGAAATGAAAGAATACGATATATTGTCTCACAAAATAAACAGAAAGTCAACTGATAATCTAGAAGGGCAAGATTCTGGCCCCATCACTCCCCTTTCCCTAATTATTTAATTGAGCGCAAACTACTTTTGCATTTTGTGCTCAGCTTTCACCCATTAGGGTAACTGAGACTGAAGGGGGGATGTGGGAGGAGAGGAAAGAGGCTGGGACATTTTAAAAGCTGATGAAAAAATGGGATGACAGAGGATTAATTAGGAGTGCCTCTGCCAAATAGGAACAGTTAGAGGATGTATATGCGAAGAGCAGATCTGTTTATTGCACCAGCTTCTACTTTTTTGTTTTGTTTGTTAAGACTACCATCATCCCTCCACATTCGCTAGGGTTAGGGGCACAGGACTCCTGTGAAAGTGGAAAAACCGAGAATAACTCTAGGCCCTCCCAAACCATATTTAACACACACACAAAAGTATGATCATCCTATTCAACCCACCGTGGATTCCTTTGAGGCATCAGAGTTGCTTCACAAGGCAGAAGTGGTTGGTTGGTGGGGCTTACTGCTGCCACCACCACCACCCCACACCAATTTTAATAGGCCTCATTTGCAATTTTTCAGTCTCACAAGACTTGCAGTCCCTATTAAAAATGGCATAGGGAGGCAGCAGAGGTGATAGCAAATAATCCAGGAATAATCAAATCCTCAAAAATGAAACTTGCAAATGTGGAGGGCTGACTGTATTTTATTGCTGGCCATCTTTTGCAGGAAATTAGAAAAAGCGAATGACTTCTTAATTAAAGGATATTTTGGCTCAATCAATGAGAAGAGGTCCTCATAGAGTTTGAAGAGGTTGAAGTAAGGATTCTGGAAATTATTTTTAAGGTTGGAGGCCTCAAGGCTGTCCAACAGTAATTTAAAATATCAACGGGGATCCCCCTTGTGTTTGAAATACACAATTCATTGATGTTATGAAGGACTCAAAGGCTTCAAGGCTTGACCTCTTTACGTTCAACTTCAGTTCTCTCCCACCTCCTGGTTTCCCCTGTTTTCACATCAGCTGGGCTCCAAAGTAAAACTCTTCTTTCAAGAAACAGCAAGCAAGACAATGTTATCAATTGCTCGTTTCTACAAAATGGGCTGGACCTCTCATTTATCAACCCATTTTACTGCAGCAAGTCTTTTCTGCCTACTATTTGGGACAAGACTCAGTCTTTTTAACTAACCTTCTGGATTCCTTGAATTTAGGGGATGGAAGCTAAAAGAGCTCAGAAAGGTTACTTTTTTAAAACTACAAATCTCTGACTTCCCAAGACGGTATAGCTGCTGGCTATATAGTCCAAAATAGTAACATTTCCAAGCTCTGCTCAGTAGCAGAGCACAAACTTTGTAAGCAGATGGTTCCAGTTTCAACCCCTAGTACCTCCAGTATGAAGGATCATGTAGCAGGTGATGGGAAAGGTCTCTCCCAGAAATTCTAAAGAGCCACTGCCACATACCCAATAATGCAGGGAGCTGCCTTATACTGAGGGACCTTCTGCATACACTATTATAGTGCTATTATTCCAGTTTCAACATCCTATGGAATCTTGGGGTTTGCTGTTTGCAAAGAGGCTCTGAGTCAAAGCAGTGGTCCATTTACCCCAATATTGTTAACTGTGACTATGACTGTCGATAGCTATAAGATTTTTCTTAGCCATGCCCTCCAACTGTCCTGATTTGGCAGGGACAGTCCCAGTTAATCCTCTATCATAGCACTTTTCAGCTGTTGTTTAAAAAGTCCCAAATTCTCTCCTCCTTTGTCCTCGGCTTATTTCAGTTACGGCAAACTGAGTTAAAAGTAGAAGTTGCTTGCATTCAATAAACCTGTGGGAGGGGGAGAAGAGAAGAGGAGCAGAATCTTACCCTTCCCTGGAGGCCCAGGCAAACACAAACTGCTGCAGCCTTTCCTAGATTGTGTGTTCTTCCTCATTAATCACTTTTGCCATCTTGACCACATTCTGATGTTGCTTGGCCACATTTGTCCCAGTTTTCATCTGTAAAATGTTGGCTGGTATATTTTTGCCCTGTTATTGTCTCACAGTCTCTCACCCAGGCAATAACTGCACTCAAGCCTGGTTAGCTTCTGAAATCAGATGCGATTGGGTGCAGTGATATGAAGTTAGATCATACTGGCCAAGATGGACAAGATGCTATCAAACAGCTTCCTGTACAGAATAGAGAGAGGGCAGCTGCTCTCTTATTAATGTATGCCCTTCCTCCAAGATTCTGTCTGGAGATTCAGTTCAGGGTTGTTAACACACAGTACTGATTTGTTATGTTTCTCTTTTTCGGTTTCAGATTGCTTGAGTCGCCTTGGGAAGACTCCATTCTTCATCTCAGTCATGGGGAAAGATGAACATTCTGAATCAGTCATGCACCACTGCAAGCATATGGTATCTCATAGCATGTGGTTATTTGTTTACAGCTCTGCAAATTTATTCTTTTTATACTGGGAACCACCTAATCTTGGTTCTGGCCCTGATCTTATAAAAGGTGTTGCTTTTGCTACAAAAGAGTAACACAGCTAGGCCTTTGGAAGAAGCTGTTCCCTTCAATTACAGAGTGGATGCCAAAGCCTGCAGTGTGACCAACAAGCAAGAATTCACAGATGTTCTCTAACAGCTTGCCTTACAAAAGGATTTGTCCACACAGATACTGAGGATATCATGTATCCAGAAGGTCTGAAACTCCATGGCTACATTCAAACTCAAGAGACAGCAACTTTTTAATACCTTAACTTGTTCGTCAACAATACATTTCTAGCCTTTATTTTTGGAGGTGAAAAGAAGGGTGGGGGGAACCGAAGTTTTGAAGTATTTAAATTACTACTTCATCTTCGTGCTTTCAAGACTTCCTGTCTATAGGGTTGCCATTTCAGATATCACTGGACAGGTCAAGGGAGGGGGGATTCACAGCAACTTTCCAAAGTCACCTCTTGGATACGTTCAACTTGGCAAGAGAAGCAGTACATTTTTAAAGGCATTTATTGTGGTCATTCTAGTGATTAGAGTGTGAACAGCATAGGAAGCATAGAAAAGAGCTGGGTTCAAATCCCCATTCTGTCATTAACTTCCCTGGAGAACTAGGGCCACACATTATTTGTGTTAGTCTAAACCTGCAGTCCTAGGGATGGGGAACCATGTGAGGAATAAACATGCAATAAATACATTAACAATTGGGCATTACCCACTCTTCCTGAATGGTGTCCCTTAGCCGCATGGACCTAAGAACAAAGCAAAATGAAAGCAAAAACAAAACAAAGCCAATCCATAAGAAAGCTAGAGGAGAGTCCTTGAATATGCCTATATGTGGCTAGTAAGTGATGAGTCTTGTTCATCACAGGTCTTTATCATCTAATCTTTCTGTGAATCTCACCTCAAATATTCTATGAATATTCAGTCTTCCTTTTGCAAACAGGGAAAGCAACTGGAAACGGATATCCCACAAAGTTGTAATTTGGTGTGGATGAATTTTAGGCCTTCTGCTAACTCTGAGGCTCCTTCTCTCCAAGTTTGAAATCAAGGGGAAGGTAGAAGTTGGTCTGCAATTTGGAAAGCCAGGAGAAACAAGCCAAAAAAGTTGGGCTTATATGCATCCCACTCAGTCCAAGAGGACTTTGGATCATGTTCAAGGACTGTTGATATTGGTGCAAGTTGGATGCATAATCTCGCTCCGACAAAGGGATCTTGTAGCACCTATGAGACTAACTGAGAGAAAGAAGTTGGTAGCATAAGCTTTCATAATCTTAAGTCTATTTCATCAGATGCATGGAATGGAGTCCCTAGGAACAGACCTGGCCTGTTTGCCCACTGTAGTGTGCTGAAGGACCTTGTTGACTGAGGATGGCATATATCACATTAGAGGATGAGCAAGTGAAAGAATCTCTAATATTATGGGTGCCCTTCAGCATTCTGCATTGGGCAAACCGGTCAGTCCCTAGGAATGGGAATACACAAAAAATAGTTGCAGAAAACCTCTATTTTCCTGAGCATACCATCTCAAACTTCAGAACAGCAGTCCTTGGGGGAAAAAAATTAGAAAGAGAAACAGCAGAATTAGAATATATCTGCAAACTCCAGTCCATCAACAGTGGGTTGAACAGAGACAGAGGTTTCCGGGCACACTACAAATGTTATAGCACTAGTTAACACCCTAGCCTCATGAGGGCTGTCTTGGCCAGTTCATCACATCAGCCAGGATCACACTACATTTCCATAACCCCCTCTACCACTCATATGGTGTCTGCTAGCTTTAGCTTTAGGCAACATCTTTCCTCCTGCCTTTGTCCTCCAACAGCCATCATTAAAACAGAACTTGTCACCTCATCACCATACCCACAAATTTTGCATTTCTTTTGCATTTCACACATTCAACCTGCTTATGAAGATCTATTTCTAGGAATTTCATGCATCTGATGAATTAGACTTAAGTCTACAAAAGCTTATGCTACCAACTTCTTTCTCTCAGTCTCAAAGGTGCTACAAGATTCCTTTGCATACTGATCCAGATGTGGCTATGTCTTTGAATATGCTCACTCTGACGTTGTGTGAGACCAGACTTCCCTGCATGTTTCCACTGTGTTTGTTGTTGTGCAATCATGTTGTTAATCCACACTGCATTGAATGGAAGGCCTGTTTCTTTATCCAAATGAGATTGTCGCTTGTGTACAACTAGAGCCAGATGGGAGGTAGCATATTTTTTGCTTAAAAAAACAACAACCAAGACTCAACTGATCTGGCGGGATTTATGGAGAGGTAAAAATATTTCACTGTATTTCTTTTCTCTTCCTGTTTTGTTTTGAGGATATGGGAGGTGTCTTGCAATTGGAGGGGCACAGGACAGCTACTTACTGTGCTGTCATCACAGGCAGTGGAGAGCTGACCCTTGGCTTGGGTGATATGGACATCCACCAGCAGATCACTGAGCAATATGTAAGGTTCTTTTGTATCCCTTTGTCAACATGAACTGAAATCTCACTGTCACACTTTCTACCTGCATTTTTGCCTGCTTTTCTAAGGGGCTAGGAGTTAGCACTTGGGAAGATAGCTTGGAAAAATTACGTTTTGAACTATAGCTCTCAGAATTCCCTGGCCATTTCTGCCTGTACCAAACATCTGTTGCCTGAAGTGCTTGACTCAATATGCCCAAAGAGAGAGTTGGTTCTAGAATTTAGGGTTTCACGAAGGAAACCAAGCAATTTTGGATATTGCTTTCCTTCTCTGGAGTTGCTAGTGACATACCATCTGAGTTGGATATATGTGGAAGGATGGTACTTGAAGGATCATTTAGAGTAGGAGAATCAAGCACTGCAGCCTTCCAGATGTTGCTGGTTTGCAGCTTCTATCATCCTTTGCCAGCACAACTAGAGGTAAAGAATGCTGGGAGTTTCAGTCTAGTAGCACCTGAGGTAAAAGCAAAACAGGAGATGAAACTCCATGTGCTGATAGATGGTTCCTTCCTTTATTTATTTTAAAAAGCCCAGTGTGTTTTGGCCTCTATCAAAGTTGGTCTTCCTCAGGATTACACTAAAAAAATACAAATTCAATTATTATATTAACAAGGGCAACACAAAATTAATTCTAATTTCTAAGAACATCTACATAACAAAGTGTATATACATACTCTTACACAGAAATTTCTGAGGGCCACATGATCCCAACCTATGATTCAGAGCAGGAAAAACAATATTATTATGAGAATGTAATGTTGAGATAGGAAGATAAGCCTGCAGTGCTACCACTAGTTATATACTTGGGAGAGAGAGAAGAACAGACTGACAAAGAAGGAAGTCACCTGAGAAGATCAGTTAACATAAATAGAAGGCAGATCAAAGACTATAAACAGAGGAACATGTAGTTTGCCCTATATGTCTCCAATATTATTACTCCTTGTAACATATAAGGTGTGTCTGCACTTTACAGTTATAGTAGTTTCATACAATTTAAATTATTACGGCTTCATCCTGAGGATTTATAGTTTAGTGAGGTATGTAGAATGCTCAATGCTCTTTGGCAGAGATCTAGTTCTGTATTTCTGGGGAGTGGATTGGAGCTGTCTAGCAGAGAGTTCATCAAACTACAAATCCCAGGATTCCATAGGGTGGAGGCATGGCAGTTAAAGTGGTAACAAACTGATATAACAATAGTAGAAATAAGCTCATAGTGGTTCTAACAGCAACTATTGTTGCAGCCCACTTCTAGGAAACATCGATTATCGGCCAAGATCCTGTTAGTGACAAATGCACATGTAAGTCCAATGTGTATTTGCATATGTCTTTTTGTTAATTGTGAAGGTTGGAATAGTCTTCCTTCCTGTGCAATGACCAAAGCTCTCCATCCTA
Source organism: Ctenosaura bakeri (assembly GCA_948474755.1). Lineage (NCBI taxonomy): Eukaryota > Metazoa > Chordata > Lepidosauria > Squamata > Iguanidae > Ctenosaura > Ctenosaura bakeri. Next base: position 84,062 of record CAOLHI010003385.1, on the reverse strand, counting down.
GGATGCACAATTTCACTGCAATAGCCTCTCCCTCCATGGCCATTCCATGGCTGGTGGAGAGCAGAGAAGCTTGGAGAAGCATCTGGCTGTTCACCCATAGCCAGGAACCCCCCAAATTGATCTTAAGGGAAGGGCTCGAGACTGGCATGCAGGTTGTTATAAATTTTGTGTACTTGCATATATGTTTTCACAAAACAGTAAAAAACATAGCACACAGTGCATAATAAGACCCTTTCTGCACCTTACCTTTTTCTGGCGCTGGGGTGCGGGAATTGCACGAGCAGCCTCTGGTGAGAGGCTTTCATATCCCTGCTGCTTCAGCAACGCATGAGCTGCCTGCTTGCACGAGAGCCCCGCCTCTTCCTTCTGCAGTGCAGCCTGGGAGTTTCCCAGGCTGCACTGGGGCAGGAAGCGTGACGAGCATGGCTCCGAATGCTCTGCACGCCAGATAAATGTGCACGGGGCCCGGGAGCAATGCAATGCACGATTGTGCACCATTTTCAACTTCCAGCCGAAAATGAAAAGGTGCGTGATCGGCACCTGCCAGCCCCTGGAGCATTGCACGATTGTGAGTGCATCATGCAGATCGCTCCTCACAATCGCACAACGCTCCAGGTGCCCTTTCGCATGGCAAATGCTGTGCGGAAAGGGCCTAAGATTAATATTACCATCTATATTAATATTGATGTTAATAATATCCCTAATCTTGGGGGGGGGGCTCAACATTCCTTCCCCCCATCCTTGGTGTCCATGGCCATAGCCAATCGCAGACGGATGACATCATCTGGATGCCTTTGGAGGACCCCAACAGATGATGTCATTGTTCTGTATCTGGCTATGGGGACATAGACAGACTCTTCTCCAACTCCTGCCCTGCTGAATGGCTTGGTGAGGAGAGATCTCACAGCAAATTGGTGAGTTCTGGGGAAGGTGAGAATGGAGATGTAACATAATTCTGCCTGTGGAAGTCTTACTGCACACTCAGTGATGTTGGATCTTATCCACTGTATACCCAGCTAGTTAATCTGTAGTTCTATGTACTTTTTGAGCCACCACTGACTCCATAACCACTTACACTGATTTTGTCCTTCACAAACGAATAAGAGTTGTGACAGGGTGCTGAAAGCTATTTATCTGGCTCCACTGCCTCCACCCACAACTCCTTCCAGATGCTCTGTTTCTAGGACATGCAGGGCTGTAGAAACAATGCAGATAAACACAGCCTCCTTGGGTAGTTGAGGCATAGTTTGGAATACTAATGGAAGGTATGATTAGGAGTAATTCAGGTGCAACTCCACCCTTTCCTCCTGTTAATAACAGCTATGGAGAAGGAAGGAGTCAAGGGTCTGTACTTAACAGTCGATAGTGTTTTATTAAAAAGGCAGTTGTATGTCACTTATCAACAGGATCCTTAAAAGAGTGAAGATTGAAGGGAAAAAAGCAGTCATTGCTCCCACCCCCTCTCCACCCTTTTCTGATCCTCCTTTCATTAGCAAAGGAAGGAAAAAGAGTGTAAAACCATTAAATGATACATTATGTCTTAGGGTCCTCTTCAGAAAAGTACAATGAAAAGAACGCATTATGATTCCTATCAAGCTGAATGTGCCAATGAACACTTTGCTATGATGTTTCTTGTGATTGATTTTACCTAAGTTGTGAGATGCAGGTAGTTTTCTTGAGCGGGAAGGAAATTCTGTGGTATCAGTATGCTATACAAAAAACAGAGTTTGGCAAAGCTACTTTTAGACTACAGTTTTCCATAATTTTTCCATAATTCCCCAACCACATTAGCCATATCAAGGATTCTGGGAATTGTTTCTAACAAACTCTTCTCTAAGCTTTGGGCAAAATATTAGTCTAAGTCTGCATTAACTAGTTCATTGTGCATGATTTAGGCTGCAGTCATAGAATCATAGAATCATAGAATGTACCCCATTGTTCCCCTCTGGTCGGAGCCAAGGTTTGACTTTCCTGATCACGTGGCATCCGGGATGTTTTAATTTGTTTTAATAATTAATATGTTTTAAGGGGATAGAAGGGTTGGTGGGTGGGGAGAATCATAGAATCACAGAGCTGGAAGAGACCCCAGGGGCCATCCAGTCCAACCCCCTGCCATGGAGGAACACCCTCAAAGCACTCCTGACAGATGGCCATCCAGCCTCTGCTTAAAAACCTCCAAGGAAGGAGACTCCACTACACTCCGAGGCAGCAGATTCCATTGCCGGACAGCCCTGACTGTCAGGAAGTTCTTCCTGAGGTTCAGGTGGAATCTCCTTTCCTGCAGCTTGAATCCATTGCTCCTTGTCCTGGTCTCTGGAGCAGCAGAAAACAAGCCCTCTCCCTCCTCTACACGGCATCCCTTCAAATATTTAAACATGGCTATCATGTCCCCTCTTAACCTCCTCTTCTGCAGACTAAACATACCCAGCTCTCTAAGTCTATCCTCACAGGGCATGGCTTCCAGGCCTCTCACCATTTTGGTCGCCCTCCTCTGGCCTTGCTCCAGCTTGTCAATATCCTTCTTGAATTGGGGTGCCCAGAACTGGACACAGTAGTCAAGATGGGGTCTAACCAAAGCAGAGTAGAGTGGTACCAGTACCTCTCTCGATCTAGACACCATACTCCTATTGATGCAGCCGAGAATTGCATTGGCTTTCTTGGCTGCCGCATCACACTGCTGACTCATGTTCAGCTTGTGATCTATGAAGACTCCTAGATCCCTTTCACACATATGTATTCTTATCCAGAAGTATACCCTATTGATATCAATGGGTAAGACCTTGGCTTTTAGTCACATTTGGCTAGATGGGTCCCTTGCTTGACAGTACAAGTCAGCTTCACATACATGTTTTTCACTGTTCCCATGCATACCCCTTTTCTTTTTTATTTTGAGGAAGGGATTTGTATACACTGGAAGTAAAAAGTTTGTAGGAAGCAATAGCAGTGAACTTCTTGAGAGTTTCTGTTTGCTTCAAAACAATGCAAAAATTATGCATCTTCCACTGCCTGTCAGGGAGAGTTGTACTCTCACAACTTGTAAAGGCATTCTTTCGAGACAGCTCTGCAAAGGAGCTTGTTCTAGGGCTGAACAACCACATTCATTCGTCAGTCCTTCTCTCGAATCATCCTTCTGATGAGGAGTAAAGGACCAATGTGCATTGAAATGGCAAATGGCTTGTACTAACTGTATGTGCAAGTCTGAGCAGAAGAATAGCTGGGCAATAAGCAACCAAATGTAGCAGACTATCTCTCTGCACAAAGTCTGGCATCTAGCTAATTTACAGAGGGAATATTCTGCTTAATGGCATAGCTTTTTCCTGTTTTAGCATTTTTGTAAGCCACCTTGAGTCCCATGGCTGGAAGAAAGACAGAGTATAAATAAAATATTAGTTTGCTAGTGTTGGGAGTAATTGAAATATGAGTTCACGCTTGTTTCCCAGGTATAAACTTGAGTTGGGAAGGAGCCTCTCTCCCCCCTCCCTCTCTCCCTCCCTCTCTTTCTCTCTCTCTCTCTTTCTCTCTCGAAGGCACACAATTACTCTTGGCCAAAAGGGAACATCATAGCTCCTGCTGCTGCTTGGCTGCAACAGTAGTCTGATCAGATAAACAAAGCTTTATTGAAATATCAGGATTTTATAGCACTTTCAAAGGGAAAGAAAATGCACACAAGTTGCTTATCATAAACAAAGAAAACAAAGAAGAGGTTGTTCTAACCTTTTTCTGTAAACAAACACGTGCTCTCAATAATTTATCTTAATTGACTTTTCACAAAGTTCTTGCAAGAAGACACAATGACTTGTTTAGAATTGTTTAGAAAATCAGAAACAAAACCTTAAATCCTTGGAAAACTTTTTACCCCCAACACTAGGAGCACCACTATAGCTCTGAAAGAATAGCAAAGATGTGGCAAGTTGAGTTTATGAGCCACATTATGAGCCCATATCCCCTCCCCCAGATCACCCCTGCAAGGCCCTTGACTCCCCTAAAATTTTTAAAATCAGAGTCAGAGGGAGTAAAAATGCTGCATTTTTTGCTATTTGGAGGCCAAAAATGACACAGTTACAACTTCCTCTGGAAAGGATTCACAAGTGAAGAGAACATCTTTTTCCTGCTGATCTCTAATTCATTTGGACAATAGCAGTAGCCTTGAGCAGATGTCTTAGTACCAAGGTTACTGCAGGAAGGAAGGGGAAAGGCGGGGGAAAGGAGGAAAGGATAGAATGCACAACTTCAAAATTCAGTTATTGATCCACAGGAAGCCTATATCAAAAAGGGCGGTTGGAATATACTGGTTAAATGAACCATGTTCAGCTGTGGAATTCACCTTTGCTTTTAGGAAGAGAAGGAAGTGATTAATTCCTAGAATCAACTTAGCTTTTTCATGACTGACTCCTACAATTTCCTTCAGGTGTCCAAATTCAAGGAGGAACTCTGCTCAGCCCCACTGATTTGCATTGATGGGAATGTGCCAGTAACCACCATTCAGTACCTTTGTCAGGTTGCCAGAAGGCATCATCTAGCAGGTAAGAGGATCGGTATGGTAACTCACAAGCACAGCCAAGTTCTTTGTGCTAATCACCTTCTGTATTTCTCTAGTAATCCTCAATTCTATATATCTGGTTTGAATTGCAGTATCAATTTGTATCTTATTTCTAAACAGTAGAAAAGCTGCCCCCCCATCTCACACTATATTATTCATGCCATCTGTTAGTTCACAGATGGGCAAATTCCAGGGGTGGGGGATAAGCACCAGTCCTACCTCTATCCCACCACCCTCCATTCCTGTTTTGTGAGTTGAATCTTATCTTTCCTATCTTTTTTCATCCTGTGATTCAGGTAGAATTCTGCAAATGAAATAGCAAAAAGTGCTTACTTGTTCATAGGTTCAAGGAGGAAAGGAAGTTCTGTGTGATTTCTATTGTGCTTTAAGAAGCCTCATACCAAGTCACCAGCCCAGAAGATGCAGGGGAGCATCTCAGGTGTTTGGGACTCCAACCCCCATAATCTCTTTGCCATTGGCCATGCTTGCATGAGTTGTGGTCCAAAACACCTGAAGAGGGCCAGATTAATCAGTCAATAATTTTATTATGGTCGTAGACCAGCATGGAGGGCCAGGTTAATGATTCAACACTATGTTTTGACTTAACCCAATGTAAATCTCTTTTGAAGTGTGTTATGAGCCAACAGATGTGGACAAGGCCTCCAAGCCATTCTTTTCAGACAGTTGGAGAAGCCTGACCTGCATATCTCCCAATCTACAGGAGCTCAGAGCAATTAGCCGGACTCTGGGACATCCTGTGCCAGCAGGTAAGCACCTTTGTGACCTGTGGTGGGAAAGGGGAAAAAAAGGAAAAAATCTGTCTATCTTAGAATCTGATCTATTTTATCTGTCTTGTCTGTCTGTCTAGCTATCTCATGCATCTCACCTATCTATTAATTAATCTAATCTATTTTATGTCTTATCTGCATGCTTTCTCTCTCTCTCTTTCTCTAATCCATCTGTTTTATTTATCTTGTCTATCTGTCTGTCTAATCTATCTATCTATCTATCTATCTATCTATCTATCTATCTATCTATCTATCTATCTGTAATCTAATTTTTCTATTGTATCTATTTATCTATTAATGTAATCTATCTGTTTTATCTATATTGTCTCTCTGAGTCTCTCAGTCTGTCTGCCCTTTCTATCTATCTGTCTGTCACAAGGGTGGGCATCATATTGCCCTCCAAATGTTATTGGACTGTAATTCCCAGCATTCTTCACCCTTGGTTGTTCCTACCTCTGATCTATAGGTAGAAACTGATTGAATTTGTCTTGCACGAAGTCAGACATCAGCCAAACTAGCTGCTTACTATTATAGGGAGCAGGCAACAGACTGCCACTTGGGGGCATCTGGCTGGAGAGTCTGAGAATGTGGCCTAGAACCTTACATCTTTATTCTATCACTCAGCTATGACTTCTTCTGTGACCTGTGTCTGCTTCTTGGCAGATCTCAAGCCAGAAAATTTGAATGGGATTGTCTGGAGTTGAAGTCTGACATAAGGAAGATAGCCAATATATATTAGTGGCCACTTTAATTGCCATGCAAGCTAAGTTTTCTGCAGCCGATTGCTTCGAACACTTTCACAGACCATGTATCATGTGGGATTGTCTGTAAACACAACAAAATGGGAATTAGGTGGAAGCAAAAACACTCTTGGATCAAGCAACCATAGCTGCTTCTTTCTGCAAAGTGATGGTGACCCCTGAAGACTTTCTATCTACCATGTCAGAGCTTGTTGATTGTAATGACAAGGCTCAAGTTATCTTCCCAAATTCTGGAGTAAAAATCTGTGGTGCAAAATAAACAAGCTTGCACCTAGTAGATTAATTTGCCTTATTGATTCTGCTGCTCCAACTTATGTTTTGAAAAGGTTCACAGCTTTGGATCAGAGAGATCAGAGAGAACAGAACGATGACAAAGGCTGCAGGTGACTGGTAATATAACAAGACAGGGCTGAACCATGACATTTGTTGCCTGAGACACAAATGGATCTTTCCCCATTCCTTAGATAAAAGCCAGTTGAACCAATGGTTGAATTTTCCTGCAATAGTGGTGACCATACTGCATCCACCACCATCCGTGAGGGCAAGAGGTTACCTTAGGAGCTACAGAGCAGGCCTCATGGAACACAGAACTGCATTTGTTGCTTGCCTCTCAACATTTGTTACCTCTGCCTAATGAAAAGCTCCAAAAAGTTACCATGCGGGCCTATAAATCTCAGAATCCCCAGCTGGCATGACCAATGGTGGGGATTCTGGGATTTGTAGTCCCTGGAAGTAATGTTTCCAAGCTCTGTCATAATGAGGGCAACCAAAATGGTGAAGGGTCTGGAAGCCATGCCCTATGAGGAACATCTTAGGGAGTGGGTATGTTTAGTCTGCAGAAGAAAAAGTTAAGAGCAGACATGATAGTCATGTTTAAATATTTCAAGGATGTCATATCAAAGAGGGAACAGGCTTGTCTTCTGCTGCTCCAGAAACTAGGACAAGGAAGAATGGATTCAAACTACAGGAAGAGATTCCACCTGAAACTCAGGAAGAACTTTCTGACAGAGTTGTTCGGCAATGGAATATGCTGTTTTGGAGTGTGGTGGAGTCTCCTTCTTTGGAGGTTTTTAAACAGAGGCTGGATGGCCATCTGTTGGGAGTGCTTTGATGTGTGTTCCTGCATGGTTCCTGTGGCCCCTCTTCCAACTCTGTTATTTTATGATTCTATGATTCTATGAATAGAACCAGTCCTGGATCAAGATAGTCATGCAGAATGGTAGCACACAGAATTATTAGAGGTTCCAAGCAAATTTAACACAACTCCTCCCCTGAGCTGCTGGAGAGCAGTGCTTGTACCCTGAGAGAGTAGCTGGTAAAAATTCTTCCCTTGTTACACATGCACTTGACCTATTTTCCCCTATTGACATACCCAGCTGTAAAGGTACTGCTGTACCCTCCTTCCACCCCATTACTCCTAACATCTTAAGGAATGAAAATTGAGTTCACCAACATCTAGAACAGGGGTGGACAACTGCAGTGGGGTTAAAGAGCCCTGCTTTCACTTCCACACCCTTCCACCAGGCCATAGGTATGTGATGTTACTTCTGGGTTTGGTGAACACTTGACACTTTAGGGGAAGCTTTGGGGGTAGTGATTACGAATCACTATCTTTTTGTGGTGGTCTGGGCATTTTTATTTTTATGTTTTTGGTGTTTTGAGGACTAATTTTCTGCCAGAAAAAGACATTTAATTGGGGGAGGGGGGAGGAACATCAGTCTAATGGCAGAGCTTGAAGGGGCTACAAAATAGATGCTGGGGGCCACATGCAGCTCTGATATAGTACAAGAGTGCACAAATGTAGCCCTCCCTGTGTTGTTGGACTGCAACTCCTTTGATCCCTTACTTTGTTGGTTAGGGCTGATGGAGGTTGCAATCCAACAACATCTGGAGGTCTGCATTTTGCAGTCTTAATTGGCAGGCCTAGAGCAACCTTTTCATCTTTAGTTTCCCCTCCAATTTCCAGCACTTCCACAGCATATGAGAAAAGATTTGGCCAATGATTTGGTTGTGGATTTGATGCTCTATAGTAACTCTGAACTTGAATTTGAACTCTGTTAAGATCTGCCATCCAAGCTGGAAGATACTGTTGAGACTGCTGCAACATTGGCCTGTCCCTTACTGGAGGAATTGCACTGTGTGGTGGTAACACTTGGCCAGCATGGAGTCTTGGTGTGTGGCCGGAACGTGGGCGGAACGCTCTCTCTTCACCCCAGAACTTGCAACAAGGTAGAACCACAAGAAGACAATGACACAGGGTAGATGGGATGTGTAAGCTTTGGCTAAAGGGAGGCTGACAATCAGGGAAGAGAGAATTCTATGCTCCTTCATGAAAGTACTTCTTCTGAGAAGCCATGGGGCTTTTTCAGTTTGTTCTTTAAAAAAAGAAGTGTAACTCCTCAAGATAAAATTTCTTGGATATTTCCATTTGACACCTCCATGTCCACTCATTTCATTCTTATCGTGGGATGTTTGTAGCGATTTCTTGCCATCTACACTAGGGCTCTTTTGTAAAACTTATGGTTTAAAGGACAAATTTTCTTCTCTTTTTATTTTTTTTAAAGGAGTTATAGTGCAAAAGTATCATTTTCACTGAAACACTATAGTATTCTCATTCTTTTTTAAAAAATTAAGAGACAGAAAAGAGAAGTGAAGGAGACTTTATGTTCCAGTATGTCCTGGAATTAAAAAGAAACTCATTCAGTGGTGGAAACAAAGTGTTTTCAGCTGGGGAGCGGGGATTTGCCAGAAAAATAGTCCAGGACAACAAGAATGTTATTTGAATATTTTAAAAAAGCCCTCTGTAGAGACAGAGACAAAATTACAGCAACAAATACCACAAGCTTCTGACACATTTGACCCATCTAGAGGAGTGCATGATAGGTAAAAATCCTGTATCATGTAGATATAAACAGAAGTATACTCTTAGGTAGGGGAACAGAAACAGATATTATTAAAAGCATTGTACCATTCCCTCTTCGGTTTTTTGAGAGTTCAGTACACCATGCAGGAATTACAAATCTTTGTAATCATGAGGACCAGTGATTCTTGTTTTTTAACAGTTGAGCTGAGATTTTCAAAAATCAACGGTTGGCATCCTGTTAGTGGCATACACAGGTGTGAGTTAACTTTATACCTGCATCTGTTTTTGGTTGCTGTGTGGGTTGGTATTCCCTTCACAGCAACCAAGCCTCCCCCCCCGAATCACCTGTAGAGCCACTGAAGCCCCCACCCATAGCTATTTGTTCCTGGAGGAGAGTGGGCTAGATAACGATGATGATTTCTTATTGCCTCTCCCTATGGATCAAGGCAGAAGACAACAGATTATAATTCAGCAATAAATAGACATGTAACACAGTGAAGGACACAAACATCAATTAAAAATACATAATCAGCTAAAAGAGCATAACATCAGTTTTAAAAAGCACAAATATTAAAAACAATTAGTCCATAATGAGAAACATCTATGTCCTCGTAGCCAAATGGAAAATGACAACATCAGCTAGTGCTACTGATACCTCTCGAGAGCAGCCCAGCAGATCTCACCTCATGTTTGGCTGTGGGGACATAGCTGGACACTTCTGCTATTGTCCCTGCTGTCCTCCAGGCACGCAGTGGCCAAGAGTAGGGGTTTTAAGGAGCTCTGTGGCAGCCAATATCTGTGCTGTGCACTACAGCTTCAAATCCATGTTCGGGGCTTAGAATCTGTGGCAATCCAATTACGAGGATGACTTTTGGAATCCAATTGTTTGGGGACATTGTCTTCCAACTAGTTCTATTTCAACAGTTGTTTTTTTTAAATCAAGTCTCCTGTTTCAACTGTGGAAGTTCCCCGAGATCCCCGAGATTACAGCTAAATAGCATGCATCTACCATTAACTCCAGTTCAGATTTTGAAACAGGTTGGGGTTTTTTTTTCTGTGGACTATAGCTTCTAGAACCTCAGTAGCCATGTTGTTTGGGGGATGTTTTTATCTGTAATATTTTCATCTTTGTAAGCCATTCTTAGTCCCAGTTTTGGAGGAAATGTGGGATGTAAGTGAATGAATAATAATGACCAGAATCCTGTGTGGCAGTTACACATCAATTACACATTTATTAAGTGCCGCACAGGATTCCAGTCGTTGCTTTTAATTTGTGAACATCCCCCAGTCTCCATTTACCAGGAAGCAGTGGCTGTAATCAACAGGTCTCTGCTCCCCCATCCTTCAGGAAGCAGCTGGCTTTGGTTATTCCGAGCAGTCTCTGACATGAGAGGGAATTGTGAAAGGGACTCTGTTTCTGCCTGTCACGATTGGGGTCATTCGTGTGAGGGATAGAAGCAGCAGCCAGATCTTCCTGAAGGACAGGGAAACAGACCCCTGTCAAGTGCAACAGCTGCTGCCCTGTAAGCGGGGATGGGGGGGTTGAACTAGATTTCACTGGATTGCACTGCAGTTATGGTGCCTATTCATACGGAAATACAGGATTCTGGCCAATGATAGTAATAGTGATAATAATGATAACAATTATGATGATGATGATGATAATGTCTCTACAGAGCCCTGCAGATGAGTTGTATGCCGTTCATTACCCAGCAATCCCCGTCCCGGTGGAGGAGATTATGAACGTCTCTGGTGCTGGTGACAGGTATCTCGTTAATTGCTTGGTGAGAGATTTCTGACATCACGGTGGCATCCTCCTCCTTTCTCTGTTTGGTTGCTGCCACTTTGTTGCTTGGACAACATAACAATCTATGCATGTACATGACATTGCTAAGGAATAATTAGTCCAAATATTTATCTGGAGATGATAAGAGACAGGAAGGTTATTGTATAATGTCTTTTTTCCCCCAGAGCCTTTGTGAAAGAGAAAGAAATGGAGGCAATTTAAGTTTCCACAAGACGTTAACATCTTTGCTTCAAGTGCCGTGAGAGACAGCACTTGTTAAGAAACACCTGGGCCCTCTTAGGAACATAACCAGGCTTTGTAAAGAGAAAGGCTGTTCTGGTACTCAGATAAAATGGGTATCTTCAGCACCTTTAAGTGTTAAGACATCCTTAATTGACTAGCTGTCCAATGCTATAGTAGCTTCAAGTGGTACAAGTAAGGACTTGTCATTCAACCAGCTGTAAAAGTACAATTTTACATCTTCTATTTTTTAAAAATTGTACATTTTCTTCAGAGATCTGGAGAATTATAGCTTTCTAAAACTGTTAGTGATGCTTTTCCCCTTTGTTGTCGTGTTGCAGAGCTGAGGGATGTGTGGTGCTCCAGAGGTTATGAGAGTGCTTTTTCCATCATCCTCTACCATTGGCAATGCTGGCTAGGGTTGACAGGAGGTGTAGTGTGACAACATCCGGCGAGAAATACATACCTACCCTGCCAACACATACACTCTTATGGTATAATTTCCAGAATTCTTTGGTGGTGGCCATTTTGAGACAGATTTACATTTACAATAGCACAGCTGTGTCCCAAAGTGTCCTAGAATCTGATGGGCAGGAAAGCCAGGCTAGGACTGAAATTATCTTGGCAAGTTGGAAAACTTTATTCGCTTTCTCATGAGAGAGAAGTCCCAAAGCAGCAGATGTTGAATCTTTGGCTTGTCACTTTGGACTTCACCTCCCATAATCCCTCCTCATTGGACTTTCTAAGTAGAGATGGTAGGAATTGCAATCCCAAACTGGAGAACCAAAGGTTCCTGTGCCAGCAACCTCCCAAATGTAATAGGAGAGAAATAGATTGGAAAGTGAGGCCTTTCCTATGTCTGTACTACTCTTTCTGTAACAAAAATGGCATAGAATCATAGAGTTGGAAGGGGTCTTCTAGGCCATCCAGTCCAACTCCCTGCTCAATGGAGGATCTCCAGCTAGAGCATCCTCAGCAGGCAGCTGTGCAGCCTCTTTTTTGGAGACATCCAGGGGAGGAGACCCCACCACCTCTCTAGGAAATTGGCTCTACTGTTGAACAGCTCTTACTGTCAAGAAGTTCCTTCTGATGCTCAGTTGAAATCTACCCTCTTGTAAATCAAAACCATTAGACCTAGTTCTTCCCTCTGACGAAGCAAAGAACAATCCTGAACATCCCCTAGTGGCAGCCCTTGAGGTATTTAAACTCCATAACCAGGGTCAGCAGACATGCAATGAACTATGTCAGACTGTGCCAAAATATTTGGCCAGGAAAATCACCACTAGAAAAAAGGGTATACTAGTTCTCTAGCACTTGACTAGTCTTTTCTGACACATACACTCCAGCCTCATCTGCACGAGGTCGCTGCCTCACTTTTCTTAATAGCAGAGAGGGCCCTGTCAGATTCCCAATGGTGATGGAATGGCAATAAAAACATTTGTGCGTGGCACACACATATTTTTACTATGTAATATAAGATACCAGGAGTCACCAGCCTTTGGGAGTGGGTACATTTAGAAAGCTGAGAAACTGTCATGGACACAGTAACAAAATGGCTGCCATAAGGGCCTGCCTTGTCACTAAGGACAAGTAACTTCCCACAAAAATTGAGTTCCAGCTAAGGCTGGGCTTGGACTCTGAAGGCCAAATGACATATTTGTCTCCACAAACCACCACAGAATAATCATGGTACAGATGGAAAACTGGTGTGTACTGAAACCCTTCTCCTGCCCAAAGCAAACAGAGAGCAAAACTACCCCATCCCAATGCCAAGGAAAAAAATCACAAAAAAGGAAGGGCTACCTTATTGCAAAGTATAGAGCACTGGAGATATTATTTGTATCCTGCCCAAGATAGATGGATGGATGGATGGATGGATGGATGGATGGATGGATGGATAGATAGATAGATGAGAACACACACTCACACACACACAAACATATGTTCTACAATTTCTTAAATATTTTTTAAAACTGGGGAGGTGGCACAGCCTTAGCAGATGTCCATAGGCACTACATTGCCAATCCAATAGCGTATAAGATATATAAGTGCACAAACCCTATTCAGGAGTCTTTGACTGAGCTTTTGTATTGGAGTGAGACAATTGATGTGTATAGTTTTTGATACAGACCAGTTACTGTGCATTTTATTGGTTTTATAACCAGATGCTGGAATGTTTAATCTCTAACTAAGCTGCAACGGCCTCCTTTCTCTTCAGCTTGATGGCTGGCATCATTGCAGGACTGGTTGATGGGGAGAGCACAGATAATTGTGTCCAGCTGGGCCTTCTGTCTGCCAGCCTCTCCCTCCGTTCATATGAGCCTGTTTCACCAGAGATCAGTAGTGCGAAGGTGAATGTGGCAGCACTGAAGGCTTGGAGCTGGCCAGAGTCGAAGAGGTGGAAACTGTCTTCAGGATCTCCACAGCCCTACATCCAACTGTACCGGGAATAGGTACAGATAGTCCAGAGGTCCTTTCTGCAAGCCTTTCTTTGAAAGTGAAGCAAATGCTTATAGCTGGAAAAAGAAACAGCTGTTTTGCCAGATATCTCTACCTCAACTCATCCCAATCTTTTTAAACATTTTTTTATCCTGCACCAAAGCATGATCTTTGATAAATGATGATGAGCACAATGATAAAAATGCACACCCAGCAGTGATGGTTATTAAGCATATGAGCATTGCTGTTGTCATGTTCCTCCAAGTGCTTCTGACTTATGGCAACCCTAAGGTAAACCTATTGTGGGCTTTCTGGGGCTGTGTGACACACCCAAGATTATCCAGTGGGTATCCATGGTTGAGTGGGGAATCAAACCTGGTCTCCAGGGTCATAGTCCAACGCTCAGACCACTATACCATGCTGGCTGTCATCACACGTGAGCATATACTTGTTTAATTAAAATTCTGTTTCTGCAAATCAGGCCAAGTATCATGCCTCCTCTTTGCATTGCACTAAAGATTTGAAAAATTACATTTCTGGACTAGAAATCCTTGACTCCTGCAGCCAGTATGGCCACTGGCTAGGGGAATCTGGGAGCTGCAGTTCAAAAAGGTAACTTTTTCACAGATGCTTACCATCATATCTCCTGCTGTTCTAACTAATGCATCATGCAAAGAAACAAGTCTCTGGCTTTTGAGTGCAGGGAAAAAAATTCTTTTTTTAAGACTATGACTCCTACAGTTCTACAGCCAGTACGGTCATTGGCCCTGTTTTGGCTAGGCAATTATAGAAGCTGTAGGCCAAAAAGGTAACTTTTCCAAGCTCTGCTTACCATCAGATCTCTTGCTATTTTAATTTGGAAGATTTTGCTTTTACATTGCTTTTGAGCTTTAAGATCTGTCTCTGGCCACAATCAAGCTACAGTTAGTCACAACTCAGGCTCTTTCTGCACGGCATTTGCCATGCAAAAGGGCACCTGGAGCATCGCGCAATCGTGAGGAGCGATCTGTATGACGCACTCACAATTGCACGACGCTCCGATTGCGCACTTTTCATTTTTGGCTAGAAGCCGAAAATGGTGCACGATCGTGCATTGCTCCCGGGCCCCACGTGCATTTACCTGGTGTGTGGAGCCTCCGCAGCTGTGCCGGTTGCGCTTCCTGCCCCAGCGCAGCCTGGGAAACTCCAAGGCTGCGCTGCAGAAGGGAGAGGCGGGGCTCTCGTGTGAGTGGGCAGCTCGTGCCGAGCCGAAGGACCCTGGACACAAGAGCCTGTTGCCAGAGGCTGCTCGAGCGATCCCTACACCCCAGCGCCAGAAGAAGGTAAGGTGCGGAAAGGGCCTCAGACTACAATCATGTGCCCATTTACCTAAGAGTCAATCTCTTTGAACACAGTGGGGCTTACCTCTAAAGTAAATATTCATAGCATGCATTGAAACATGTGGAATAAGTTAGTTGCAATTAGCACAGATAACAATGTAAGATCCAATTTTTCACAGCAACACTGTAAGATGGATAGGCAATTGTTGAAAGCTGGGGGGCTGCATTAACTCCTCAGGAGAACTTGGAAGCTGCATTTTGCAACAATCCTATCACATAAAAGCTCCAGTACCCCCCCCCATACTCGCTAGGTGTTGTGAGAGGTATTTTCACACTCAACTGCCCTAATCTGTCAGGGAAACTACAATTAATCCTCCGTTGTCCAACTTTGCAGCTGCTTTTAAAATGTTCCAGTTTCTTCTTCTCCCACTTTTGCTCTTTGTGTTCAGCTTACTTCAGCTTACTTCAATTTACTGCAAATTGAGTTCAATGACAATTAACTCAGCAGAGAGCAGTGGAGTCTTCTCATTCCCACTAGGTTCAGGCAAAACCAAACTCCTGTAGCCTCTTTTGGCTTTTCTCTTCTTCATTAGTAACTTTTACTATTTTTACACACTCCGACATTGCTTGGCCACACATATCCCAGCTTTCATTTGTGAAGTACTGGACAGTATGGTATTTCTGGCATGTTTTGAAGTTTCTTTGGACCATTTTAGAAGAACAAAAAGGTCTCTCCTGGGCCTAAAATGACCCGAGGGGCCCAGAAACATGGCAAAAATTCTCCCAGAGAGCAACTGGATATATTTCAGATCATAATTTTTTAAAAAAGCTTTTTTAAAAATCCCCAACTGGCTCTGCGGGCCACAAAATAGACCACATGCTTCCTGTACTCATTCACTTTTTACCCACTCCTGCCATAAAAGTACACATCGTTCAAGTCATAAAATAGTTTCTAAAAAGGTCTTTGGGAATAGTGATCTGTTAGTGTTTTGCTTATGAAACTCTGTAAAGCATTCATTTGAATAATAAATATATGGGGGAGTAGCAACTTTGTAAGGGTTTTGCAACATTGTGCTCACTCAAGGTTTTGGACTACAGCTCCTTTAATGTCATCCCAAATATCTGTAGGGCCTCACCCTCGTAATACCAAAGAAGGGGATAGTTGTCCCCTGCAGAGGAGAGCCAGGTGTTTGAAAGGCTGCCACACGGTACATCAGTTTACATATGGGTGAGTTTGCAATGGCATTACACTATGAGGTATTGTGCTAACTGACTCTTGGCACTCAAGGTATGCAAGTTAGCAGAAGCAAGACCATTAAACTGAAGGAAGCTTGTCTCACAAATTAATGAATACTTAAAGGGCATTTTCACAAGAAGTGAAATAAGTCAAGTTAAAAGAGTTTTATTAAAAGTATGTACACTTAGATAAGGAGAAAATAGATATTTTGTATTTGTGTCTGCCATGAAATAAACGGGTTTTTTTTGTACCACTTGTTATCAGTTTTGCTACATAGGGACTGAAGGTGCAAGAAATCCTTTTAAAATTGAATACACAGCTTCATCTTGCATTCAAGAGAATGCTTTGCCTTACTGAATTTATAGCAGAAGCAATTTAAGAATTGAGCTGTTCACCTTATATCACAGAATACTACACTGATTCTTTATCCCCATTGGCTCTGGTTTATGTTGGAGATGAGATATGACTTATGATGGGGTTTCAGCCCCTCTAATTCCAGTGGCAGGAAGTTTTGCTGTGCAGTGGCCATAGATTAATCTGGATTTTCAGATCTAGATCTCAGAAAGAAAGCATTTTTGGGGACACTCCTTACAATCCCATCTGTGTGCCACATTATACTCAGGATGGCATGGAGGAGCAATCCACCATGACTGGGTTATTCCCTGCGTGCCAACCAGGACAGGAAGGAGTCCACGTTCTTTTCAGTTGTGACTGTTAGGACCCTCTCCCTTCCTTGACAATTTTTCACTTATAAATGGGACAGAGCTGGCTTGCAACCAGTTTGGTATCCAGACCAAAAATAGCAGCACATGATGTGAGAGATGCGCCTACATGAGAGGCTGCTGGGATGCAACATTTTATTATAGCACAAGCCCAAGACTCTCTGTCAGAATGTAATCTAATCCATACAACTGAATCTATGCCATTAATATAATTTTACTGCATTTATTGCACCTGCCTCTGTAAAAATAGTGTTAACACATTGTTTGTGACAAATAGCCTAAGGTAGCGATTCTTGGGGGGGAAATCCAAGACTATTTGAAAATTGCTTGTAGGGAGGGAGGCTTGGCTGACCACTTAATAAAGTTGTTTTGTTTCGTAAGTCAAAGCACGTAACTTACTTTAAAAGCTACACTCTTACATTTAACTGGTAAATACTTAAGTTAAAAAAAAATCAGTTCAATCTGTATTCTATTCTAAAATTCCGGAGCCCTAAGCAAGGCTGGGTGTGGTCAAAGTGGCCTTCATTTCTGTCACCAGGAAAAATACAGTAAATAAATAAAAAATGGGGCTAACCTGTGATAATTTCTTCTGTTCAAACTTTCTGTGTGCTACCTGAATAGACCTTGTAGACCTTCAGTTTCAGAGCCTTGATGTTGCATATTTATAATAAAGCACAAAACTGGAGCACATATGATTTGGAGATGATGGACATAAAAGATTCCTATCTCCCTATAAATAATTCCACTAAAGCAAAAATTAACTGCAGTTTGTAGTTTTCAATTTGTATTTTTTCCCCAGCAAACCAACTTATATGCACTTTCCAAGCCTGTGTAGATTGGAAGATGGTTCTCCTTCATGTTGAATTTCTGTCCATTTTTACATTCTTCTTGGTTTAAAATGTTTTGCAAAATGCATACTCTAGAAAAAAAATCCAGATTCTGACAGTTTTTAAGAAGCAGAAAATGTGATGCGTTTATAGTCCTGTGTTACTATGATCCCACATTAATTGGTTGGATATATTATTGAACTGGAGTGAAACTAGATCAATCCATCCCTAGCTGCAACCACTCACTAGATTTGATGAACTAGAATAAGTGAAACATCTAAAAAGGCACAGAAATCAAGAAAGTACCTTTATATATAAACTACGGACAAAAACATAGACACGTGCATACATATACAAACCTTGCCTAGCCTCGGCAAGCATTTTTACCACCAAAGCTCACTCAGTTCCTTGAAGCACCTGCTTAATCAAAAGGAAAGGAAAAGAAAAATGTTCCATTATCGCAACAATGGGGAAAGATGGCATCACTGGGATGGAAGCACATGCTTGCCTTTACAAAGAAATTGGGTGTTGCTAAAGGAGTGGGGGCCTGCTGGAAAAAAAAAGGGATTTTCCAAGCAGGAGGTGCAAGCTACGATTTCTGTATCACTAAAAGAGAAAGAAAAGAAAAAAAAGAACAGTGAGGGTGTGTATAGGAAGCCAGATACATAAAAGGGCTTCAGCCCACAAGCCACACAGAAAAAGAGGGACCAAGAAGGAGGACAAACTCATATATGCATGCATGTGTGGCTGCTTTCAATTTCTGCAGAAAGCTCCAACGGCATCCCTTTGCCTAGATAGACAGCAGCGAGAGCAAACCAAGGCAGAAAGGACTATGAGAGTTTCAAAGGTGGCCACCCTGGCTGTACTTTCAGTGCAGCTTTGTTTCCTGGCTCATGTGGGTGGGAGGTTGGCTAGGAAAGGACTGGTCGCAGAGAAAGGCTCTCCTAGGGCTGCAAGAGTGAGGAGGACTCTTGACTCATTCCCTGAAGGAGGGAGAGAGGCAGAAGTTGGACAGCAGCATCCTACCGGGTTGCGGAAGGCAGCAAAAGAAGCCAGAGCTGGTGGTGGAAGTCATGACAAAGCTTCAAACAAGCAGCAACTGGAAACCAATAAGCAGAAGGCTGGTGGCAAGAGAAAGATGCCCCAACTTTCTCCTCCAAAGACCAAAAGCCAAGGGTTTCAGACTCATTTGGAAGGCCATGGAAAGTTTAATACCGACACAGTAAGTAAGATCTTTTTAGCTTTTGCTCTAGTTTCTTCAGTGTTAAACCCTCTGCAGAGACACCTGGCCTGTTCTAAAATTATGAAAATTAGACAGTAAAGGCAGTAATGACCAACTCTGGTAGGGCAGGGGACAAATGGATGACAGTTCCAAAGTGTGAACTACTAAGATGTGACACACTATATAGACATCCCTTCTATGAGCCTTGGAATGGTCCTGCCTCTGTGGGAAGTAATATCACAGTCCAGATGAGACAGAGAAGAGCAGGCCTGATTGTATGTTATATCCTGGACCCCCTGCTCCTGTGAGGGAGCACCATGAATGGCTCCTACTGAATTTATGGCTACCACCCAGTTGTGACATTTGTCACAGCTCTGTGACTTGTTTGAAAAAAAAAAAAAAGGGAATAGCCTTTCTGAGTTCTCTTGTTATTGTTGCTGTGATGTGGTGGTGGGCCTTCAAGTCATTTCCAACTTATGGCAACCCTATCATGGGATTTTATGAGGCTGAGTGTGATGCACTCAAGGTCACTCAGTGGGTTTCCATAGATGAGCAGGGAATCAATCCCTGGTCTCCAGGGTTGTAGTCCAATGCTCAAACCACTACCCCATGCTGGCTCTCTCTGAGGTCTCTTAAAGCAGAGGTAACACTGAGATCATCATCAGTAGACAGATATACGGAATAGAATCCCCTACAAATTTCCCTATGGGGAAATCGAAGGGCTGAGCCAGAGCCAGCAGGGGTCAACGGCTAAGAGGATTATTTTATGCCACTGCTAGGATCAGAAGCAAGATTCCTCTCAGTACTAATCGTCTAATCAACAGTTGGTGGGTGTTTCCCCTTCAACCCCATTTGTAGGCTTCCTGGAGGCATCTGTCCGACCTTTGTGGGAAACAGGATCCTGGAGCAAAGAAATCTTTAGTCTGTTTTAGCACATTTCTCTTGTTCCTGAGATGGGATACAAATGTCCAGGAAGTGGTAAATGGCAGGGGGAGGTGTGTGCTACCTTGAAGGAGGGCCCACTCCTGAAGAAGACCTCCCTGGATCTTGAGGTACTGTATAGGAAAACTACTGCCACAGTGTAATTATGCCTCTTCTAGTCTAGGTACTGAGCAGGTGATGATTGGAACACTTCAGAGTTTCTTAGAGGAGACAGATTATCTGGACCCATTTCAGGTTGGTTTCAGATCAGGGAACAGTATTGAAATAGCTCTAGTCACTCTAACAACCTATTCTGGGTAGGTGTTAACTCTGTAGCTCTTTCTGGATTTTTTTTTATATGATTGCTTATGGTATCTTCTTGGACCATTTTCATCAAACAGAAGTAGGAGGTACCATGTTACAGTGGTTCTGCCCTTGTCTGTACAGCTGGTTCCAGAGAACTGCACTGGGGGATTTCTGTAGAGCCCCAAGGCCATTAAGTTGTGGCATGCCACAGGATTCGATCCCGACTTCCATGCTCTCCAGTGCCTATAAGAAGCCCAAGGCTTAGGTCACAACGGGGTGGTATAAGTATGGTATAAGTATGCTGATGAGACCAAGCTCTACCTTACCTTGTTATCAAAAAGTTGACTGAGGCTCTGCAGGTGTTGGGCCAATGCCTGGATAATATAACCGTCTGGATGACAGCCAATAAACTAAAGCTGACTCGCAGTAAGGCAGAGGTTCTGTGGATTGGTGATTCTCAGGTCTGGGACTTGGGTAAGCTACCTGCTTTGGATGGGGTTGCACTTTCTCTAAAAGAGCAAATGCAAAGCTTGGGAGTTCTCTTAGACTCATCTCTCTGCAACCAGAGACCTAAGAGGACTCCATGGTTTCATGTGCTTGGCATCAGCTCCAAATGGTGCACCAGCTATGGCTTTTTCTGGACAAGGATAATTTAGTCATAACACTCTAATTTCCTGATTGACTACTTTAATGTGCTTTACATGGGGCTGCCCTTGAAGATGACCCAGAAGCTACTGCTAGTGCAAAATGGCAAGATTGCTCACCAGAGTACCATGTAGACAAAATGCAACACCAGTCTTGAAGGAGTTGCACTGGCTGTCAGTGTGCTTCTGATCTGAATTCCAGGTACTAGTGATAACATTCAAAACCCTAAATCACTAGGGACCCTGATATGTGAAGGAACACCTCTCCTTATATATACCTGCCTGAGAACTCAAATTTGCAGAAACGACCTTCCTCTGTGCCCCACTAGTAGGCCTTGCAGGGACATGGGAGAGTGCCTTCTCTGCCACGGCCCCCCACTTATGGAGTGCTTTTCTCTTGGAAGTCAATTGTCACCAATACTGGTTTCTTTTAAGTGCAAAATTAAATGTGGCTTCTTATTAAAGCCTTTAGAAGACGAACCGTATCTTTTTTTTAAAGCACAGGTAAGTGGTTTAACCGTTTTAATCTGATCTGTTAAATATGTTTTTATCCTGTTTAAATTATTTTATTGATTTTGTCTGAAATGGTTTTAACTGTTTATATTGTTTTCACTATATGCTGCCCTGACAGCTCATGGTAGAGGGTGGGCTAGATACAAATAAACAAAAACCCTTGCATGTGGTGCATATACAACAGAAACATGCTTCCTTTTATAGCTCAAGGGAGGGGGGAAAGCAGTTAAAATTGTGGGAGAAGCAAACCTCAGTGACTCATAGATGATCTTCTTGTTTGACCAAGCTAGAGCACTAAGGAACCATTACTAAAGCGGCTGTCAACAAATCCAGATGCTTTTCTGTGTCCTTAAAAAGCTGGATGACAGTCATAAATTCAACAGCTACAGGTACAGCATTCACAATAGTTAAGTCCAGCTTGAAGAAAGATGCATCATTGGAGTGATTGCCTCATAAGGAGCACAGATCCTCAAGGATACACAATAATTTGTTATTGAAGATAACTAACTGTAATATGGTCTCATGCTATGAAAAGTTACGGTGGGCCTTGGTCATCATAAAAACCTAGGCCTGGCCAGAAGGGCATTACAACTGGATAAATACTGGAGTTAACAGCACTACTTTGAGATAAATAAGGAGTGAACCATGATGGATTCTCTTTCCCTTTCTTATCAGTATGCCTGCCCTGGGATTCACTTAAAGGCCTGCAGAAAACCCTCAGACTGTGATGGCTGCTTGGGCCTCTACACCTGCAAACTGCCAAGGGGGAAGTGTGACTTCAAAGCAGTTTCTCGGCAAACAGGTACCCCTTAAATGCAGCAGAAACATACTCCCCTGACTGTTCTGAATTAACAAGGACAGTCCTGATTAATCTTTTGTCATCCCACTTTTTTAATATCTTTAAAAAAAACTAGTTTCTCTCTCCCATTTTCCCTTTTTCTCTTGACTTCAGTTGCTGCAGACTGAGCCCAAAGTGCAAAAGTAGTTTGTATTCATCAGGGGAAAGAGGAGATAATGGAATTGTGTCCTTCCCAGTAGGCGCAGGACAAAAGAAAATTGCTGCAGCTTCTCCTAGCTTGTGTGTTCCTCATTAATAATCTTTGCCATCTTAGCTATACTCTGATATCGCTCAGTCACATATCCTAGACTTCACCTATGAAATGTTGGAGGGCATGCAGAGAGTCTAATGCCCAGATGAATGTGAGTCATGTATACTCTATGTACTCCAATAAATACTCTGCATGTAAGTTCCTGACAAGAGCTCTAGCCTTGACTGCTGTGGTAAATCTATGCTAGAACTGCACCATTTCCAAATCTGGGAGTGTTTGTTGTTGTGTTCCTTCAAGTTGTTTCTGACTTATGACAACCCTAAGGTGAGCCTATAATGGAACCTACCTTTCTTTGCAAGATTTCTTCAGAAAGGATTTCCCTTTGCCTTCCTCTGATGCTGAGAGTCTGTGAAACCCAGTGGCTTTCCATGGCCAAGCAGGGATTCAAACCCTGGTCTCCACAGCTGTAGTTCAATGCTCAAACCACTAAACCACACTGGCTTTCTGTGAGTGTACCATATGATATATTCCTCCCTAAAATATAAATAAAACAATTCTCCATGTGGAAACCTAATAGCAGATGGAAGCATTCTATCTCAGCATTTCATCTACATGATTGTGTGTGTGTGTGTGTATGTATATGTGTGGTGTGTGTGTGTGTGTGTGTGTGTGTATTCTTGCATATGAATTCACCTTCAGGGATATAGTTTAAAAACAGATTTTCCAGTTCAGTGCTCAACAAATGTTTCCAACATTATCTTGCAAAAAAATAGGCAGCAGGGGGTGCTGTAGGTACAAAAAGGGTTATGGAAAGTCAGGAAATGACAGGTGTATGTGTCCTTACAATCTTCCCATTTATAAACCTACAGTGTTAGAATAGTTCTGTAGCAATGTTACAATGCTGCTTTTTAAAAAATAACACAGAAAACTGGAAAGCATTACAGTACTTCATTATGGGAGTGTAACATTATAACATAGAACCAGCATGGTGTAGTGGCTTGATGGACTATAACCCTGAAGACCAGAGTTCAGTTCCCTGCTCTGCCATGGAAACCCACTGGGTGACCTTGGGCAAGTCACACTCTCTCAGCCCCAGAAAAACTTATGATAGGTTTGTCTTAGGGTCACCATAAGTCAGAAATGACTTGAAGACACACAACAACAACATAACACTTCTTCATTTAAGTCGCATTTGGTTACTTCAATTTTTTTTTTCCAAATAGTGAGAAAGATGTTTTAGCACTACTAAAAAGACTGGTTGAAAATATATGGGTGATAAAGTTGTGCCCACTACAAAAGGTGTTGTGAATGCATACTAAGCTGTACATTACTCAACTGTGGAAAAGTCACCATCCCACCATATCAAAATCACATGCAGCAGAAAAATAGCACGAAGGTAGACATGGTACATATTGCACATATTATGAAAGACATAGTAAGATATAACCACACAAAATGCACAACAGTTGACTTCCATTCTGAGTCACTTTCTGTTGGGGAAAAAGGACATCTCCTTGGGCTTAAAATGGCCTGAAAAAGGTCAGAAAATTGGTGACCCCCCCCCAACAGCATTAGGGCAGCATGAGTATGTATGTATGTCTGAAAAATTTAAATTGAGCAGAAAGGCCTGCAATGTCCCCTTACAGTTCCCTATCCTTGATCTAGACAAGAGAAAAATTTTGCACACCCTCCATCCTAATCAGTTCCAATCAATCCTGTCTCATCCCATTTTTTCAGCTGCTTTTAAAGCAACCCAGTTTCTGTCTCTTACACCCGCCATCACCTTTCATCTTCAGCTGGCTTCAGTCAATGCAAACTGAGTTCAAAGTGCAACAGCACTTGTAGGGGAGAATAGGGGAAAGCGTGGAATCTTGTTGTCAGTGATCTCTGGCAAAAGCAAACTGCTACAATCTTTCCTAGCTTTCGTAGTCTTTCTCACTTTGCCATCTTGACCACACTCTTGATGTTGCTTGGCCACACATGTCCTGGAGGGTATGATTTTGGTTCACTTAGGTTAACAATACAACCACTAAGATGTCTATAAATCAGGCTTGGGGAACATGGGATCCCCTAGATCAACATTTCCCAGGGTGTCTGATGTGGGGGACCAGCTATTATTTTTCCCAAAGTGCCAGAGACCAGCACCATATTTGTGGTCATTGGCTACAATTACTTCTTTCCTGGAAACTCATCAATGGCTGACAGCCAATAGCTAGTGGAATGGCACTGGTCCATGACTTTGAGTACCACTACTTAGATCATGATGGAAATTGCATGACCCTCAAGATGATTTGATGGGAACTCAAGTGTTCTTCACCATTGTCTGTGTTGGCTAGGACTTTTGAGATGTGCAGTCCAACAAAATCTGGAGGGTTGCTTGATTCCTACCCTCTCCTATACATAGTGTTGCACTGCAACTTCTATCAGGTTTAGCTGGAATACCCCACAGTGAAGAATGATGGAAGCTGCAATCAGGAGAGCCTCATATCATTCAGATCCATGGCTGATGTACCAGGATAAGTCACCATTATTTGCTTAATATCTCACCAGTAATATTATGCTGATGGCTTGTTTGCTTTCCCCACAGCTGGTTTCTCCCAGAGCATCTGAAACAGATGAAGATGTACTGCATTTGTACTGTACTACTCTAACCTATTCAAATCCTTCCAGGATAAATTTGTACATCTAGCATTACCGTATGGTATGGGGGTGGTGGGTTGATGTAAATTAACAGAAAATAAAAGGTGTTGTACACTAAAAAAATGACATTTGTAAGCTCTTAATTTATCTAAAATGTTACTGCTTTAGGACTGTCAGGTGCTTTGCTTACTAAGTTTCTAGTGAGGGACATACAGCAGAGACTTCTCTATACTAGAAAGATGAAAAATGAACAGAGTGTGAGCAGCCATCTTTGCATTTCCTGCACTCACCCATGACTCTATGGGTGTCGCTATGTGATGGTTCAGAAATGGCTATGTCATCTGACCCTGTTCTCTGAGACCAGGCGTAAGTACACTGAGGGAAAGGAAGGAAAGACACAAGCCAGAAAAATTCAGGAGAACATATGAGATCTCCTCACTGATACCTCTACGTAAGGAAGGAGCCATAGTTCAGTGGTAAAGCACCTTTTTTGCACACAAAATTTCCCATGGTTGTTTGGTCACTGAAATCTACAGTTAAAGCAGAAGTGGAGACTCATCTTTGGTCTGAGTGTCAAATTCATCAGATGAACTGCATTCCAACAGAGATGTGTGTTCATGTGTGTGTGTGCACTAAGGGCATGGGGCAAGGCAAAAGCAAAGTGGGCAGGGCGCCAGTGTAACCTGTATTAATCTGGACATTGCCCGCCAAGTATGCAAAGCACAGTTCAATTCTATACACATCCGCCCAGGAGAAAACCATTGACGAAACAACTTCCTGGCTACAATGTGCAGTTCAGTTCATGCAACAAGCTTTCTTGGGCTTTAAATAGGAATTCTTCCAGGGTACATGTAGCTTCAGACGGGATGCTCCTGATCCTTGGCTCTCAGGTAGAAAGTGATGGGGAAAAGATCTCTGCTGGTCCTTCCCAGGACAGCCATTGCCAGTCAGAGCAGACAACAGCTTAGAGGGAGGAACAATCTGACCTGTTCTAAGGCCAGTTTCTCTCTTCCTATACCACTATTCCCTTTTCAGCCCTATTAAAATTTAAAAGAAGTTTCTTTTCAATTTTCATCTTCCAGGTTCAAGTCAAGGTCCACACTGGGGAGAGAGTTATGAAACAAAATTCTGCCATGTTTTATTTAGAAGGGAGGAGAAAAAATATGAGATCAGAACAGTTAGAGAGATTTAAGCAAAAAGTGACGCTAACCAAACCATAATCGTTTAATTAATTTTAGTCAAGAGAAAACTGAGGGGGGCATCCATCTAGACCAACATTACCTTCATTTAAAATGGGGAGCATTTAACCTTTTAGATGATGTTGGGCTCATCATCTTTCGCTATTGGATGTGCTGGCCAGGGCTGATGAAGTTACAGCCCAAACATGGAAAGGCTCCTCAAATCCCCAAAATCGAAACTGACTGGTAAAATCTCTCTAGAAATTCTGAGGATAGAACCTGGAACTTGTGCATGCACCAGCATGTGCTCTGCCACTGAACAAAACTCTTCCTTTCCAACAACAGCTAGAGGTTTGTTTCTTGGAGTAGTTTTTACTAGAAGAAAGACAGTCTGCATTTCTGTGTGCACAAAACCACCAATGGGGTATCAGTGAGCATACTCATCTCTTGTCCAAGGCAACCACTTTCCTATTTCCAGTATATGAAAATCATGGGGTTGGGAAGTGATAACTAACATGGCGACACGCAATTCAGTTTTCAAGATGACAAGTTACGCCTGTCAGGACAGACAAAAGGTCTGTACATAAAAGAGAGAGGACATAATGGAGGAAGGTTGATGAGCAATCTGAGATATGGCAAGGATTTTGCTTCATGACTTGTGAATGAATCCTTAACAATGTAATACAGTTTTGCAGCTGGCTGCAGCAGTTTTCAGTACAGTCTCTTCAGACATTCCATGGTTAGACATATGAGCACGACCCAACCTTCATCTTTGCACTGAAGATGAATGAGCCAAATTGGCCGGAAAGCAACCATTTCATATACTCTGACCATCAAGTGCTCAATGAGCTGGCACCACCATCATTAGAAGCAAATTGATTTACACTGTCCAGTTCCCAACATTATCCCTCTCTCTCTCTTTTCATGGAACCATTTCTTTTTGGGGTAATGCTGGTCTGGCTGCAGAAGGAACTTCTATCTGCCCTTCTGTCCTTCCCCTTCCCCTGGTAGTATGAAGCAAGTCAGCTTAAGATCACAAATTATTTATGTGAAATGCATAAAACTGAACACATTCTCCTTTTTGTAATCACCCACTTTTAATTGTATCATATCAGTTTGTCAGCTTATTTTGAGGAAAGGTGGGCACATGTCCCCCAATTTCAAGGAAGGGCAGTCAGTCTTCCATCATACAGTGGTTGCTTGGTCAGGTAACAAAGTCAGAGCAGATTCAGTGGCCCTCATCCCCACTCCATTCCACATCCTTCCCACATTTACAGCTTCACTTTCTTCCTTCCCGTCTCCATGTGACTTAAGTGTCCTCATAGTATCCAGCCACAGTGACTTCCACCTGCTCTAAACTCCACCCTTGTCTTAATTCACTATCAGTCTCCCAGCAATCGGTTACACTAGCCTCTGTCCTGTATGTCTTTGCAACCACTTGGGGGAGGAGCTGGTGCAAGTGTCATTGGCTAACAGTCCTCCTAACATCAATATAAATAAGAAACATTTAATAGCTAAGAAGTAAGAAACACTGTAAAGTCTGGAAACTGCTTATGGCAAGAGTTCTGAGCATGTCTTGTCCAGCGCATGTTCTTTGTACAGGAGCTCAAAGACTGGTCTCAGCAGCATTGTCATCTTCTCAATGCTGTTTAGCAGGCCAACTTTTTCACACAAGCACAATTCCTAGTTACTCTGCTTCCTGAGTGGGGCCTTCCCCACCTTTGAAGCAGACTGAATGGGAAATGGGGTTTAAAATGGGGCCAGGAAGCAAGGTTAACATGCTTTTTGTGTTGGTGAACCTTAAAGCAAAATGCCTTCTCCCTTAACATTGGCACTTGGAGCTCTTACTTCTTGTGCAGAAATTTCATTCTGTTACCTGGAGGGGATTCATTGGGGTGAGTATGGGAGGAAAAGAGAAAGAGGAAGAAAGCATGATTTTAGTGTGGATCCAATTAAGGCCTTTCCCAAACAGAGAAAAACAACCAATATGAACTGTATCCACAAGCAACCATTTGTATGACATTCAGAACCCTCATGTATCTCACTGGGCACTGGATAATTCATAAAAAGTCATTTTTCCAAGCTCTAGTTAAATATCAGCATGGTTACTGCACTATAACAGTGGCTACAGCTAAGTTGCTTACCTAAACCTTTTAGGAATTTATTGACGCCACTCTGTTCTTCACTGGGAAGTGTTTCCAGGTACTCCTGGGCACGTACCTCAAATAATCCTATAGAGGCGGAAAACCAAAACAAACCAGATCAGCCACTGCCTTCTTAGTTCCAATTTCAGCTACCACCTAGGAATCACTTATAGGCTTAAGTGAGAAAAGGTGATATTCCTCCAATGAGTACTGCCTAGTTCAGAGGGTGGAAATCTTCCTGCTCATCAGAATTTTTTGCAGTTGTGGCAAAGGCCAATTTTTTGCCTGTGTGCCAAGCCACCTTAGTGCATTTCATCAAAATGCAACCTGGAAGTGATAAGAAGTCTAATTCTGGTTTGGGTGTTGTTGTTTTTTTGGCCTCTTGATCTTTGCTATATTAAATATATGTGTATTTTGAAGTTAGGCACTGAGTCAAGTAGCATTTTGAGGATTTCATATTCCTAGGTGATTTTTCATCCAGGGTTTCAGGGCCTGCAAAACAAAGGTCATACTTTCCCTGTACTTAAGCTAGTGACTTGCTCGCACATCTGCAGACCTGTTCTTCCCCAATATATCTTAGGACATCTTGTAGACACATCAAAACTTCAACATCAAGACTATTTTTCCTTTCTATGCCTCACATCTGCTCTTTCACATTTTGCCTCATGAAGAGTTCTAGACAGCTTGAAAATCTGTACCCATTTGCAGACCATTTTTGTTGGGACTAATAAAAATAGCACACCCATATGGACCCTACAACTAAAACTATGTTTAATTCACCAAGTATCTCCAGGTCCTCCTCCTCCTAAGGGAGTCTCTCACCTCTGGCTCCCTGTTTCCGCAACTCTCGTTCCTGAATGAAGCCTCCAAACATCTGGGTTTCCATAAAGACCTCCAGAAATCGGCGAAGGCTCTTTGATGAGACTGACTTCCGGAAGGCCTCCCGCTGGAGGCTCCTTTCTTCCCGCTCTGTGGAGGTCATGAAAAGCGAGTAGTGCCCCACAATCTCCACAAAGAAGCGGACAAAAGCTTCGGACACAACTTCATTCAAGGGGTTGGACTCTGGGGAAGCTTTGGGGACAAGGGAGAGAAAGAGCAAAGAATCAAAAGCAGCCCAGAAAAATCTTAGTGGTTGGCTTTTTCCCCTTGTTCTCTTATCTTTACTTTTCTGGTGCCAAGATTGCTACAGCAGTGTGTTTGAGGTGCATTTTTCTGCCCCAGGACTTCCCAAGGCTTCACAGACTTTTAAAAAAGTCAAAATGGAAAAAACCCAGCAGCAGCTAGAAGTCCACTTCTACTTTTGTAAATCTGATATTTCATTGTTGTTTTTAAACAAAGGGGGGGAGGGGGGAGCTATAGTCCATTTGAAAAATCAACTGCCACTCCTGGTGGCTTTTGAGAAGGGCAACTCACCTCTGGGAGCTCAAAAAACAAAACCCAGTCTGGAAACTCTGAAGGGGTCAAAGGCTGCAAAAGCAGCATTGGAGGATTGCATGTGTGTCTAGAGCTTTACTGTGTCCATTGCTGATCCAAGGGACCATAGCATTATGAAACAGCACATACTTTACATTAAGGTTACAGTTTAGAATACCATCAATTCCAGGCAGGATGAGGAGAGATCCCTGTCGAAAGAAGCCAGTGCCAGTGAGTATATAGCAGGAGTTGGCAACACAGTGTCCTCCAAAAGTTCTGGATAATGGTTCCCATAATCACTGATCGCTGGCTATGCTGGCTCATGACAATTATGTATCCAAATCATCTGGAGTGTACCCTGTAGCCTACCCCTGGCACAGACAATAGTAAAGTCTTCAGCATTAGCCAATGTGGTGTGCCACCCTTCTACATCCACTAAGAAGCTTTTTGCAATGGTTAGTGTACAATATTCTGATCATTCTGTCTTAAGAGTATAATGTAGGGATATCAAAAATGGCAATCAAAGAGAATCTAAGGACTGAAGTTAAAAATCAGCCTTTGAGGAAAAGCTAAAATTAGGTGAGAGGCTTCTGAGTTTGGAAGAAAAGTGCAAACATAACAGATGCTCATAGAAGGGATGTCTATTGCAGAGAGACAGAAGACAGATGTTCCCTTCACTTGCTGTACTACTCAAGGGCCAGCCCAAGATTGGCAGTTGAGTCAGGACAGAGAAAAAACAAGCAAGTACATCTTTGTATGATAGCTTTATTTGGCTAGTACAAGCAAAGGTAAAAGAGTAGGGGTGTGACAGTTCACATATGTCCGACTGCTAATTTCTTCCATGTGCCAGACTGAGCATAAAGGTCTGCAATGTACTGACTAGAGAATTCTGTGAATTGTGTTGTTGTTGTTATTGTTGGGACTCAAATCAGCTCACAGTTTAAAAGAATAGTTTAAAAGAAGTTGTAGTCCAACAAAGTAAGTTTCCTCACTCTCCCCTTGGTACAAATGCTCTGAATTATGGGGGCAAAATGGTCTATCTCGTGAAACAAAAAGGTGAGAAGACCAAAACCTTACCCTGTTTGCTTTTGAGAGTGCCCTCCTCCTTGTCATTTGCCAGCTCGTTCCTTTGTTCCAGGATGTGTTCTAGTGCTCCTTGCAACTTCCGAGGCAAAATGAAGTCTTCATCTTCCATCTTAGAAAAAAACAGTGCATTCTGTCAGTATAGGCAAGAGTGGATTTCACAGTCAGGGACCAACCTGTGAGGGACCAACTTGCACTTCTCAGAATCTGCTTCTGGCTGGTGAGCAGATTATGGTGAGCAGTCAGGGACCAACTTGCACTTCTCAGAATCTGCTTCTGGCTGGTGAGCAGATTATGGCTGGTGTATAGAAACTGCTTCACAAGATTCTTAAAAATGTTTGCAATGGTGCAGTAGAAGTTACCAAAGTTGCACAGAGAGCTGACACGTGTTAGCAGCTCTTTCACAAAGCTGTGACAAACTGGACTCAGTCTGTGGCCATAGCATTAGCAACAATGCATATTGGAAAACAGATAGGAAGAAAAAGAAACTAAGAGTGTAAGGAAGACAACAGAAGTCATTAGAGGATGTAGCTTGTCTTCAAGGCTGCTTTTGTGCTCTTTAATAAGGAAACAATGTAACCGAAATAGTGTGTATGATTTATTTATACGTGCATGTGGAAAGAATTAATACCAGAGCTTTTAAGGGGGGTATAGCTCCCAAAATTCAATGTTGGCTGTTGAGTTCTGGGAACTGTAGTCCAAAAATATTTTTCCTATGCTGTAGTTAACAGCAACATAGCAAGCTGCCTTACACAAAGTCTATTGACCCATCAAGCCCAGTAGTATTCACTTTGATTGCCAGTGGCTTCCAAGGGACTTGAGTAAATGTTCTTCTCCATCACTTTCTCCCTGAAGCAGTCTTTTAACTGAAGATGCCAGAGATTAATGGCACTTTCTCCATGCAAAGCAGTTGCTCTATCAATGAGCTATGACATCTACAGAATTATGAAGGGGTCATCTGGTATTGATTTTAGGATGCACACATGTGTTAGTAGGTGTTACTCTTGATTTCAGTGGTTTGGATTACTTTTCAAAGATAAGGGGAGATTTAAAGAGAATGACCAAATGTAACTGAGGACAAATTTCCTTATCTTTACTAGATGAACATTTATATATGACATACATGTGCCATCCAATAATGGAAGTCCACCAGATGGCTTTCAATAGAAGGTAAAATGCAAAGAAACACTAAATAGTAGCATGAAACTATAAAATCCAGTGAAGCATAAAAGCAGCAAGAGAAAGCAATAGTCTAAACAGTGGACAGTTTGCAGCAGCAAACAATTTCATTGACCTTAAAACTCATCACACATTGAACAAGCTGTATAAAACACTAGCTAAGTTTTAAGACTGAAAACTTTTGACAAAATAAATTTTGCAGAAAATCTGATTTTTCCACCCCTTCCTCACAAGCCAACACCTCACACTTGTGGTTAACCTAAATGAAATTAGGAAAAGTTTGATGAGGATTCCTGTCCAACAACATCTGGAAGATCACAGTTGCCCCCCCCCACTCCTATAAAGAGATGGAAAAAAACAGACATATGTGGTAAAGAAGACCTCATTTTGAAGTTTGGGATTACACATCTGCAAAGGATGAAAGCACTTGCTATAAGGGATCCCAGCAGGGTTGCCAGATTTTTCAGAGCCCACCTCAAGTGTTACAAGGGGAGCACCTCTCACAAGAGTTAAAGACTCTCATGCAATTAGAGATCTCTTGAGATCCCAGAACTCTCATGACAAGCCCTTCTTGCATGAAGGCATCACCACTATTACTGCATTAATAAATCTGTACACATCATACAAAGCAAAGCTCCTTGCTTATCTACGTTCTGCCTCCTGATTTTGTTTTCCATTGCCCACTGTAGTCTTCCAAGAACAAGATATGGGGCTCTTTCACACTACAAAATCACAGCACTGTGTTCCATCTTAACTAGCATAGCTATGAAATCCTAAGATGGGCAGTTTGAAGAGGAGCATTTAGAACTTTCAGCCAGAGAGCTATAGTACCTCCTCAAACTCATACTAACCCTAGGAATCCAGAGGATGTTGCTATAGCAGTTAAAGTGGAATCATAATGCTACAAATTGTGTGGTATGAAAGGGCACCTATACACTCAGGTGGCTTTAAGCCAAATAGAATTTCTCACCTTTCCATTCAGCCTGAACAAATGAAAAGAAAAAAAGATGATAAAAAACAAGTTGTTCTTACCTGTCTGAGAAACCGATTATTAACAAGGTCGACTACAAGGACCTGCCTCAGAGAAACAGAAAGAGAAGGAGAGGAACGTCATGAGAAGGAGTGGGATCATTTCCTTGGAGAAATGAATATGCTGTAGTGTATCCTGTTTTCAGAGGGAGAGGCCCGGCCTTGCCCCACCTAATCCCACCAAGCCACAAGGAGATATGAAACCCAGCCCAAGCCCAAGGCGGTTTTATGACATTCTCCACAAAAACCACAGAATGACAACATAAACACAGGGAAGCTGCTTCTCCATATTAGCCTCTTCTTACACACACTTTCCTTTCCTTCAAGGATGGTTTCTGAAAAACCACAGCGTTCTTCCATACAAGGAGGGAGCAGCAACTGGGTGAATCAAATGGGAGACAGCTGTATATGCTGTGCTTATCTGGCTCCTTTTAAAGTGTTACATGGAACTTTTTGCAAATTAAAAAGCAGAAAGTACTCTGAGACTTTTAAAATGGAGACACTTTATGTCTGAGTAGAATATTCAGATGATTCCCCAGTACTACCTTGTTCTAATTCAGATGAGGCAGAATCCCTCAGGAGGTCTTCCTGCTGCTAAAAGAAACGGCAGCACCACAGGTTCACCAGTACGATCCTGTGCTCGAGAACATCCTATGTAACTATGACCAGTGGATGCCAGATTTGTCTATCTTACCATTTGCCACTCTCAACAGTGCCAAATGTCTGCATGCTGCTATCTAACTGTAGGGCAATGGTGTGGAACTTCAGGCCCTAGGACTGTATCTGGCCTCCTGGATCCCAATCCAGACTTTCCTGAGACACTATGGGGGCTTTTCTAGGTTTGGTATGGGTTTTCCCCCATTCCAAAAGGCTGAAATGCTTTTCTTAATTACTAGGAGTATGAGATTTAATCTAACATGCCCTGGTACTTTGGGTCCTATCCCTTTTCCTGTCATCCTACCCACCACTGGCATACATCCCTTCAAACCCCCCCCCCAAAAAAAAAACTTGGCTAAAATTGGATATAAGTCTTAGGATGAAAGAGGTCCCTCACTCCTCGTGTATGCAATAGTGGTATGTAGCTTTCATGCCAGTTTGAAAATGCATCTACTCCAAGTTGCATTCAGGACATTAAGGGAATTGTCACAAGGCCCTGGACCTATTTTGGTGATAGGGTTCAGCCCCTTGGAGAACCCTGTTAGAGTATTATTAAGCTGAAGCTGATACATCATTTCACTGACGTGAAGCTACCAATCATCACTGGAAATACACTACTGGGCATGCAGCTTGTTGGCTTAAGCCATCAGAGAAAGCTGCAAGGAGATTTAGTTGAATTCAGCTTCTTATGACACTTGATATAATACATATGCCCTCTCAGGGGCGATGGCAGCTTCCAGGGGTCACTGTGAATAGACTCTTGAGTTTTGCTCTCCAAATACTAAGTGAGCTCTCCTATCTACCTCAGAATTGATTAAGAATCTTGGATAGTGGCTCTAAGGTCTGGAATAAAATCCAGAGAAGATTCACTACACCCTTAACATGGAAGTCAACACCTGCCCCTGTGCCAATTGCCTGACGATGATGTCTTAATCATGCTTCTAGATAAAAAAAACTTGTGCCATTCTTGGGGCCAACACTATCCATCAGTCCATTCTG
This sequence comes from Ctenosaura bakeri, assembly GCA_948474755.1. Lineage (NCBI taxonomy): Eukaryota > Metazoa > Chordata > Lepidosauria > Squamata > Iguanidae > Ctenosaura > Ctenosaura bakeri. The sequence goes on along the minus strand of CAOLHI010003385.1, from coordinate 49,563 downwards.
CCTTTTCAGTAACCTGATCTCACCTCTTCCACTGGTAGTTCTTTGAGGCGGGGTAGTGAACTGGAGAGCAGGCCAATCAAAAAGGGGGTTGGTGAACAAACAATGTCAATCATTGAAGGGGGAAGCACAGGGATGTAGGTGTGTTGCCATGTAAAGGGATAAAGGAGTGCTACCATGGCATGGCAGCATTTCGACAAGGTGCTGGAAAGAAAAACAAACAAACAAACCAAGTCAGACATTATGAAGCCCATGAGGTTAAATCAGTCACAATGAAATACAGTTGGCACCAAGAAATTCCTAGTGCCTAACACAGTAACACCTGACCAGGTTGTAATCTGAAACACAGCCTGATTTCCAAAGAATCTCTCAGTTTACAAAGAGAAATCAACTATATAATCCTCATGACTGTGAAAAGAAGAGCCAAAAAACTGTAAACAGCTATGGAATACCCAGAAACCAAAGTACGATTTTTATTGGGCTTTCACTACTGCCAAGACGAGGGTTTCACAGCTCTGCAAAGGTTATTCTCACTTTACCTACCAAACATTCAGAAATTGTTGTTGTTGTATGCCTTGAAGTAATTTCTGACTTATGGAGACCCAAAGATGAACCTATCACAGGATTTTCTTGGCAAGATATCTTCAGAGAAGATTTGCCTTTGCCCTTCTCAGAGGCTGAGAGAGTGTGACTTGCCCAAAGTCACCCAGTGGGTTTCCATGGCCAAACAGGGATTCAAACTCTTTTCTCCCAAATTGTAGTCCAACACTCAAACCACTACACCACGCTGGCTCCTATTCAGAAATGGTCTTCTCTAATTTCTGACCAAAAGTGATTATCACCTTCATTCTACATGGTCACAGAACCTGCAAAACTATTTTTGTTATCAGATTTTATTTTATTGTAAATTTCTTGGGAGATATCCCGAGAAAAAGAGCTGATCGGGTGCTAAGTGATATTATACATGACCTGTTGGCAGATCGTACTAAATCAATGACAGTTAAGTTTGCCACCTTTGCAGTAGGAGCCCAAAGGCATCACATGTCTTAGTTGTCATTGTCAGTCCTGGTCTGTAACAATATACAGTCCATCCTCCACATTCACAGGTTTCTCTTTCAAGGATTTGATTATTTGCAAGTTTGCACCTGCATCCCCTCCTTCTCCTCTCCCTCTCCTGTCATGCCAACAGTGCCATCCTGTCATTCCCTTTCCCATGGGATAGTGCTGTTGGCAGGAAAGGAGAGGGACAGGATGGAACTGAGGATTGAGGTTGATGAGAAGGGGTTTAAAATGTGGCTGAAGCATCACGGTGGTAAGGTGGGAAAGGAAACGAAGGGCTGACACTGCTGACAGTACAGGAGACAGAGAGGAAAAGTGGCAGCAGAAGGAAGGGTGTGAGGAGGGGGATTGGTTCAGGGGGTTTGAAAATTTGGCTGAGCCATCAGGGTGGCAAGGTTATAAATGGAGTGGTGGGCCAGGGTTGCTGTCAGGAACAGAGTCTGTAGCATTCATGTTGCGTGGAGAGTTTAAGATATTTGTGGTTTTCCACTTCTGCGAGGGTCCTGCACCCTTAACCCCCACAAATGTGGAGGGCCGACTGTATTATCAGCATTGTTCCTTTAGTTTCTACTTTTGGTGCGATGTCTTTGTGTTACATTAGTTGCCATCAATTTGTTTTAGCAGGTTTAGTGTATTAACACAGTGTTTTGTAATGGACATTGCACAATATACAAACGAATGTAATCTGAAACTTAGGGTAGAACTGCTGAAAGACTCCAGCCACAGTCTTATCAAAGCATTTGTTAAATTTGGGTCATTTAATCTAATGTATTTGTTGTTGTTGTTGTTTCTAACCTATGGCAACTCTTAGGAGAACCTATTACAGGGCTTCTTGGCAAGATTTCTTCACAGGGAGTTTGCATTTGCCTTCCTCTGAGGCTGACAGAGCATGACTTGCCCAAGGTTACCCAATGGGTTTCCATGGCCAGCAGGATTTGAACCCTGGTCTCCAGAGTCATAGTCCAATGTTCAAACCCCTGTACCATGCTGGCTCTGTTGTTACTGCCCTGAAATATCCAACACAGAGTGATCTGTAAATTTTTATATATAAACAAGGAAACAAACTTACCTTCCATAGTTAAGAGACTGAATTCTCTTTGGTACATCCACCTTATGTTTTAAGTACATTTTACACAGAACAACCCTACATTCCCCTACTGTGGTACAGAAGTATGCAAGGCTTAGAGATGTTGCTTATTTGGATTATAGCTCCACAAATCCCACGGCCAGTGGCCATACCAGCTCATGGAATCAATGCAGGTTCTCAGGTTTCACATTGCTGCCTCTTAAATGTCTTGATACTATTACTACTACTATGATGATGATGACGACGACGACGACGATGATGGCGGCGGCGATGGTGGTGACGATTGCTAAGTCACTGGCCATACTGGATCCCCAAAAGTACCTTTCTTGAGTTCTGATAGTATCATTCATGACAACAGAATAACGAGACCATCCACCAGTTCCAGTGGCAAAAAGTCCTTATCCAAGATATCTCAAAATTGCACCATTAGACTCACATGACTTTTACGTATAATTTCTCTTAAGTTAAAAGACTCACAGGATTAATGGAGATTTTCAGCTTTCACACTGCTGCCTCTTAAAGAAGGCAAGGCACATTCCTCTGTTACTTTTTCCTGCTAGCTAAACAGTCTGTTAGAAAACATAAACATACTTATCTGCGGAAGTCAGCAATGACTGGTGGCTTCCATGTCAGTGAGCCAGTGAATCCAGTCAGGGTTTTACTCCAGACTATAAAGGAGCCATACAAAATGTTGAAATTATTTCAATAATGCTTATAAAGTTTGATGAAAAACCTGAAGAAGATTCTTCACTCAACAAAAATGAAATAGTAGAATCAAGGTGGGTAGTATCCAGTGCAAAATAGAAATAACCACCCCAAACCTCTCTATACTCTACCCCCATACCAAAGATGGTAACAAGGCTAGCGCTGCCATTAGGCTGACTGAGACAGCTGTGTGTGGGGAAACAGATTTTGGGTGTCATGTAATCATGCAACATTCTGAATTATTTGATTTGTCATTGATATTTTTATATCCTGCCCTTCTCCCTACATGGGACTCAAGACAGCTCACATCAAGTTAAAAATAAGGTACACTAAAAACCGATATGATACCTAGGTAAAAAAAATTAAATGAACAATTCTGTTAAAAGTACAAATTACAACAGTTAAGAACACATTAAAACATAGCAAACCTCCACACCCACCCCGTAATACACTCCATTGAAACTAGGGATCGGATGAATCCAGAATTTTCCGGATCCAAATCTCTGGAAAGTTCTGGGAATCCATGAATCTCACAAATCTCAAATCTTTCAAATCCTTTTTTTAAGAAGGGTTTTAAAAGCGATCGTCCACTCTGCACGTCCCTGCAGGCCACCTCCAAAGCACCCACACCAGCGGCAGGAACCTACTCAGCCCTGAGGGCCCCATCTTGGGTACTTGCAGAAGCGTGGCCATGGCCAGCCCTATTCGCCCCTGTGGGCCTAATCCCAGGCGCTTGTGCAAGCTCAGACCCCAGGGCTTGCAGGAGCACGGCCATCGCTGGCCCTACCTGCCCCTGACTCCTATGGGCCTGTTTCTGGGTGCTCATGCGAGCGCAGGCTCCGGTGTGCTCTGCACACTGCTCCTGCACAGAGAGCTGGAATGTGAAGGGGGAACAGAGGGGCAGCGGACACTTCCAGATTCAAAAGATTCCATTTGCCTATTTTGCCTTGGGATTCAGATCCGCGAATCTCAAATCCTTCACAAGGATTTGAGGATTTGGTTGTCCCAACCCTAATTGAAATGATCATTCTGTCACAATAAATTAAAAGCCAAAGGCCTGCCTACATAAAAAGATCTTTGCCTGTCAGTTGAAGTAGACATGGGGACAAGTGAGCATTTCATAGGAGGAAACTCCACAAATTGGGAGCAGGCACTGAGAAGACTTTTTCCTTTATTGTCGCCAAACACACCTGTGATGGCGGTGGGATAGACAAAAAGCCTTCATTCTAAGATACTAAAAGTTGGTCAGGCTTTGTACACATGATATACATATGAACTCTGTAAGTATATATGTGCATTTGCACTGAAGCAGAGGAAGATGAAAGCCAAGAGCTGCAATAGACAAGATGCCAAGAGATATGCTCAGTCTCTTAACTGACTAAAGCTTTATTGAAATTCAGCTATGTGGTGCTGACACCAAAGGTAGGGTGTGGTTATATACATTTAACATTCCCCATATGGGTTCCCTTCCTCCTAAGTCATGATTCCAAATGAAGGGACACACACAGGTTCTCATATTTGATCACAGATCTGCTACCTCTCATCTAGGATGGATTCCTATGACAAAAAATTGGAGGAAGGAATAGTTTTATGCTTACTTCATGCATATGTGGATGCATATGCACTGCATCATGTGGGATTTAGGTTTCTTAAGAATGATAGCATATTTAAACAACAAGTGGATATGACTGCAGTATCTTCATGGCAAGCTAGCTAGTTCTGGAAAGATGACATGGTTCTTTTTGGAAAAAAATCTAATACACTTAGGTGGAAACACCTCTTTCCTCTATGATTCTGAAGCAAGGTGCTAAGAGAAAGTGTTCACTTTTGTAATAAGTATAGAGTATATAATATGGGAAGGGTCATTACTCTCAAAGGCAGGCAAAGGCACTGGTAACTGTAACTGGTAATGGTAACTGTAAGCCTGTAAATTCCTCTGAGCATCTAGGGAGGCTTGTGTGTTACTAAACTGTACATAACGTCATTTGGTTTTACAAGCCAGGTCTTTGGAAGGAGGAGGGGAAGAGATAATACAGTGCAGCCTAAAGGAATCATATGGCCAGGAAACCACTCACAGCTGGCTTGAGTTAAACACCATGAGGGAATTTATACAGTGTAGGAGAGAAAAGGCAGGGAAAAAAAATACTCTAGGCGGGCCAAAACTATACGTGGGAGAAAGAAAGGGTTCTTTGCTGACTATGGACTTTTTTTAAAGGTGTACTTATATTCACCACACATTCTCTGGCTTCCTAGGTAGCTTTAAATTCTCATTTCAAAAAAGAGTTCTAGCTCTCATGGCTGAAAATTCAAGTCTTGAAGAAAAGTACATGCACTGAAGAATGAAATAATCGAAAGGAACATCATGTGTAGCAAGTACACAGCTCTGCACAAAATTGTGCAGAATTCACAGTGGTCAGAATATTTTGTGGCCTTAGGAAGATCCAGGATGGTAGTTCCTAGTCTTGTTTTGGTTGAAATAGAAACCCTTGAATGTATCATATCCTAGGAACTACAATCCTGCATCCCATAGCTCCTCTGTGACACATGCCTACCTTGCCGCTTCTGTCACACTATTTACTAATGAAAATTGGTATGTACATTCAGCATTGGGAGTTCAATGATGTGAGACTAGACTGGCCCATGTGTTGCTCAGTCACTCCCCTTCTCTGAGAAGGAAGAGAAGTGACAGAAATGGGAAACTAAAATTTTGCAGAAGTCTTGGAGGAGGCTCAGAAGACCCAAGAGATCTCCATGAATCCTGGTTTGGAAAACACTGGTTGAAAGCTTCTGGGGGTGGTGCTCCAGCTGTGATACTCCCTACTCAAAGAAGTAACTTTCTCTTTTTATGGCAAGGAAACACTGTTCTGTTTAGCAAAGCATAGAGATCTCTTTGAATTTGGGGATAAAATAAAGTCCATCATTTCCCATTATGCCTTTGGCAGACCTCCCCAGATCCTATAGGACTCAGTAGATACTCGATACTCCTGCTTTATTTTTCAGCCCTACTGCCCTCCACAGTTGTTCACCTGAATCAAATTTTATACTGTAAGTTCTATGAGCAAGGGACTTTAGCACTCTGTAAAGTACCACACACGGTGTTTTACACCACTGCATAAATAAGAGGCATTAACTTCACCACACTAGACTTCTATTATTTTATAATTGTTTGAAATGCTTTACAGAATTGCTTATTGAATTTGTGCCTTTTGAACAAAAGGCATTGTTGACTGTCCTGCATTGCTGTACATCCTTTTTATTATTATTTTTAATGTAAGCACTAAGAACCACTTACAAGTAGTAATATATACATTCATTAAAATAACCTAAGAAATTGACATTCACCATCCATTACCACCAAAGCTGGTCTGAGGCACAGCTGGGATGCACAAAGGGAGAGGAAAGAGGGCTAGTGCATGCAAAGATGGCTGCCGATCAGCTAGTATTCAGAACTAGGATGGCGCAACTGAATTATCGAATCCTCAGGAAGGATTCGAGATTCGCAGATCCGAATCCCCAGGGCAAAATAGGCAAAAGGAATCTTTCGAATCTGGAAGTCTCCACTGTACCCCCATTCCCCCCTCACATTCCAGCCCTCTGCCAGGAGCAGTATGCAGGGCACACCAGAGCCTGCAAGTGCCCAGGATCGGGCCTGAAGGAGCAAGTAGGCACGGTCATGGCTGATTTCCCGCAAGCCCTGGGGCCTCAGCTTGTGCAAGCACCCGGGATTGGGCCCACAGGGGTGAGTAGAACCGGCCACAGCCACTTTCCTGTAAGCCCTAGGGCCTGAGCTTGCACGAGTGCTTGTGATTGGGCCCGCAGGGGCGAGTAGGCATGGCCATGGCCACTTTCCTGCAAGCCCCGGGGCCTGAGCTTGCGCGAGCTCCCAGCATCTGGCCTGCAGGAGCAAGTAGGTTCCTGCACATCCCAGAGCCTGAGCTTGCTGCAGCAGGGGTATAAAAAGAGGGCCATCGCCCCTTCTCTGCACCCCCACCACTGCTGCCAGTGGGGGGGGTGCTTCGGAAACGGCCTGCAGGGACATGCAGAGCGGACTATCACTTTTTAAACCTCTTTTAAAAAAGGCATTCGAAAGATTCGAGATTCGTGGATTCCCAGAACCTTCCAGAGATTCAGATCCGGATTCCGAAAATTCTGGATTTGTCCTATCTCTATTCAGAACAATTGTGAGAAGCACAGCAGGGAGGTAGAACAGTTACCATCACTGGAGAAACAGTGATGTCTCTCCAGATTGGGAGGGCAAGATTGCTACAGTGGAGAAACAGCAATTTTGCCTGCAAGGATCACTGAGAAAAAGGACAAGGTTACAGCTCCTCCCTTACCAGCAATTCTATTGAGATTGCTGGGAAAGTGACTAGAAAACAAAAATTCTGCCCACTGGGATCAATGGGAAGGGATCAGTTCTGATCCTGATGAAGATAGCTGACCCCTTGATTATAAATGTGTATGTATATGCATGTTAGGCTATCAGGTTTTCCAAGCAGCAAGAAGGAAAAGCTGAGACTAGCTGGGATCCATGAGACAGGCCTTTATTTAGCACCACATCAGGTTTTATGAGAGGGGGGCTTCTCACAAGTCTTTATGACTCCTCAAATCTCACAGGAACTGACAAATCACTGAAAATCTCAAAACGGTGATCCAGCAGCCATCTCAAGGACAGGAATTTATCACTGCCAGATGGAGTACACCAATCAGAGTGGGAAGGATAGCTACCAGCCACACTCACAACAGACTGCCCCCCCACTCACCCCCCCACTCACCCCCCAGTTCTTTGTGTGCTATTTGAAGGCAGTGTGTTCACGCAAGACTCCAAAACATGAGATTTGGAATGTCTCATTTAATGCTCAAACAAGACAAGCTTTTGGGCCATAAAACAAGGAAAAATATGGGACACCTGGCAACTTTAGAGTGTGTGTGAAACACACAGAATAAGAGAATGGAATGTTTGTGTGTGAGAAAAGAGAGAACAAATATTCTGGCTGTACTACTGTTGATCTCCTGACCAAAAGCCCACCCACAAAACCAGCCCCTGAAAGGTTCTGTCATGGTCAGGTCAGGTGGCTGCAACCTTACATTTAGACAGATTTCATCTAGTTATAGTATAAATTGCATGCTCAGAGCATGTCCCTTTGACTATTGGAACCTTTTTTTGTGAACCATACACTTTGGTGCACAAGGTCTGAGCAAAAAAAAAAAGGTAAAAGATGAGTTTAACTGCTTAGTTTTAATTTTCAAAAACCAACAGATTTCTGTGAGCTGAAAAACAATGTTTATTGTGGTTATTATGGCAAAGAAGTTGGGTGAGGGGAGAAAAAGAATGCTGTCCCTCTATTTCTGTCCGTTCAGACTGACAGATCTTTGCAGGAAAGGAAAGGAAATGGCAAGAAAGAAAAACCAGTAGCAGCAACAGTGACAACAACAACAGCAAACAACAAAATACCCCTTCAATTCCTGCACACTTATTTAGTCCAGTTTGGGCGTAGCTCAAAAATGCTTCACAGTTCACACAATATTTGGCAAGAAGCCCTCCTCTCTTCTCTGGATTCAAGACTGCAGTTTTGCAGCAATGTAGAGACACAGTGAATTGAATGTGTTATGGACCTTTGTGTTGTTCACACAAAGGTGTGTATACTATGGACATGGACACACACACACAAATCAGACCATGATCAGGAATAATGGCTGCATGATCAAGTGTAGAAGAGTGTGAGAAACACAGTCTATCATGTGCCTTTCTTCACCTGCATGTACTCATTAAATATCCTCTGGTGGATTACTTCAAGCATTCCAAACCCCTGAACAACCTCAAACAGCTGTGTTAGTTGAAGAGAAAAACTAAAGAGAGAGAAATAAGATCAGAAACGTGGTGCAAAGAAATTAAATTCTTTCCCTCAAAAAATGTAAACAATTCCATCTTTCCCAAACAAATAGCTTATTACTGATTGACTGGTTGATTAAAATTAATACCATGCCTTTCAAATCAATTAGTAGGGCTTGATTGCTGTTGGTGTTGTGCTTTCAAATTGTTTCCAACTTATGGTGATCCTGAGGCGAACCAATCACAGGGTTTTCTTGGCAAGATCTGCTCACAAGGGGTTTGTCACTACTTTCCTCTAAGTCTGAGAATGTGTGACTTGCCGAAGGTCAGTGGGTTTTTATGGCTGTGTGTGGATTTCAAAACTGGTTTCCCAGAGCCTGTCCAACACTCAAATACTATTCTGGCTCTCAGTTGCTACAATTAATGTAATATAAACACACAAGCACACCAGTAGATAACACAACATAACTAACAAAGCTTCAAAACAAAGCACAATTTTTTTTTTAAATGTAAAGGATATTTACCTAGAACAGGGATGGGTATCTGTGGAGGAGGGCTGGGGGGAGAACTAGGAGAGATGCATCCCTCACCCCCTACCACAAAAACAGCACTTTTTTGCCCCAGATGTCCCCCAGTGCCCTCTGGAGTTGTGGGAGGCATTTTAATCATGTTTTTAGGTCCCTCTGGGCTATTTTCCAAAACAGGAGGTCACCAAAAGTTACTTCTGGTTTACGTCTGTTGTTTTTTTTTTTAAACAGGTCTTTTGGACCTGAAATGGACCCAGTGGGCTCCAAAACATGGTGAAAATACCCCCATGTCCCTAGAGGTCATGGAGGGGGGTAGAAACTGACCCAGAAGGGACCCTGGGGACCACAAAATTAACCTGGGGTCCCCACACAGCCTACAAGCCACACTCCTTTCCCAGCCCAGAGCCCTCTCTGGGAAGATTAAAAAGGTAGGGCACCACCACTGAAAAGACTGTTCCCCTTGTTAACAGTAGACAACAAGCATTGTTTTACAGTGGTTCTGCTCCTACATGCAAGGTCAGTTTGACAGAATGGCACTGGGGGACTCAGCCCCATGGCCATTGTGCTATGTGGTGCCACAGGGTCCCATCTTGTCTCCCATGCTGTTCAATATCTATATCAGGTTGCAGGGATTGGCCATTAGTTGTTTTAGGGTTAGGGTGCCACATCGGTACACTGATGACACTCAGCTCTACTTCCCCCTGCCATCTAAGTCTGCTGGGGCTGTGCGGGTGCTGGAGCAGTGCCTGGATGCTGTAATGGGCTGGATGAGGGTGAATAAACTGAAGCTGAATCCTGGTAAGACAAGAGAATGTGTGGATTGGTGGTCCTCATGTTTGGGAATTGAATAGGTTACTTACCCTAGGTAGGGTTACACTTCCCCTGAAGGGGCAGGTGCAAGTCTGAGAGTACACCTAGATCTTTCCTTGTCACTGGAGGCACAGATAGACTTGATGCCTTGGAGTGCTCGGGGTTAGCTTTGACTGCTCCACCAGCTACATGTTTTTTACCCAGACACAGATAACTTAGCCACAGTTGTCCGTGCACTGGAAATCCCCAATTAGACCACTGCAATGCCCTTTATGAGGGGCTTCCCTTGAAGATGATTTGGCAATTGCAGCTAATGCAAAATGCAGCAACTAGACTGCTCACTGGAATATCATATAACACCATTTGTTCTGGAGGAATTGCTCTGGCTGCCAAATGTTTCCATTCTGAATTGAAAGTGCTGGCAATAACATTTAAAGTCCTAAATGCCTAGAGACCTTGATACTTGAGGGAACACCTCTCTATATAGTCCTCCCTCCACATTTGCAGGTTTGATCTTCACAAATTTGATTGTTTGCGGGGCATGTGCTTGTTGCCTCACCACTTTCCTCCCTCCTGTTCCCTTGCATTCCTCACCCCAGGCTTGGGAAGCTTGTGTTTAAAATGGCTGTTTTTTTTCCTTTTTGGGTAAGCAAAGCCCCCCGCCCACTGCTGGAGGTATGTCCTCTCTGTCATGTGGTTGCACTTTTTGCTGTGTAATGGCTGCTGGTTGGTCAGGTGCTCTCTGTACTCCTACCCCTTCCTTTTCAAGATGGCCAGCAGGAGTAACTAGAACCCAAGAACTCTGCTCTTTTCCCTTTGAGGGGAAAATACCAGTAAGCCCTTTACTGTGTCTTTTTTTTTCTCCCGCCCCACCGCCCCAACACTGAAGCCAGAAGCAAAGGAATAGGATGGGGGAACTCTGGAGGGGAATGGCGGAGGGAGTTACGATTTTTCCACTTTTACAAGGGTTCTGCACCCCTAGCCCTCATGAATGTGGAGGGACTACTGTGTGTGTGCGTGTGCATGCGCATACACACACACACACACACACACACACACATATACACACATATGCATATACATAACTACCAAAGAATTGAGAGGTCTCTTCTGGGTCCCATCAGTATGGGAAATACAACTACCACCAACACTGGAATCCTTTTGGCACCAAGTTGAAACTTTGCTTTTCATTAAAAGTTTTGGGCCAAAAAAATAATTTTATCCAGGCTGCACGTTTTCTGGTTATATTATTCCAGTTTGTGTTTTTAATTGAGAAACTACCCTATTTGCTGCCATGCTAATAACTTTATTCTAAAAGCAACACACAGCAAATTACTTTTCAAAGTAACATTCCAAGCTCTGATTGATGGTACTTCCTAAGCCGCCACTGTACTGTTACCTTCCCACTTCTACCCTTCTCAAATGGCAGCTTGGCAACATGCTGCGGCTCATGCACAGCTCCTCAAAGAGGCTGCTCTTCTAAATTCAAAATGACTTACAACAATCTGCAAGCACGCTTGAGGAGAACCAATCTGTCCATGGAGTTCTACTTGATGCTGCCAAATGCAGAAAAATTTGCAGCATTTTCTCTAAAAGACAAAGCTAGAACTTGCTAAGCTTAGATGCTAAGCTTTCCTTACCAGGTGTAGATTCTATTTTCTACAATTCTAGTTTCTGAGATTATATTCTTTTAACTCTAAAAAAATGTAATAAAATAAAAACCAGTCTTAGTACTTGGTATCTTTGAAAAAGTTACTTTGGGTAACAGAGCTTAACAATTGTTCTGAGCCCTACCACCTGTCAGAATAGATAATTGTGGGCTAGGTGATCTGTGGCTAGTTAATCCACTGAATCTCTGACAGTCCTTCTCGTGACAACCAGACCTTAATAGATGCCGATTCAATATAGAATCTACACAACCATTATTAAATTTTCCATCAGATTTCCTCAACTTGGCACATTCCAGATGTCCTGAACCACAGCTCCAGCTTTCTCAGACAACATGGCCAACATATTTAGAAGGTGCTCCAATGAGAAAAGCTACTTTATGTCACCTTCAATAATATTTATAAGCTCTAAGATGATACCTTATGTTTTATATAGAATGTTTTAGACTGTAACTCCTAAAATTCCCCCAGCGAGTGTGGTCCTGCACCTTTCCAGCAGACACAGAGCAGCCAGAGCTATCAGTGTTCTGGTAACATATTTTCTAGACTACAGCAATATAATGTGTGAGGACTTCTTTTGAAGACTGGTTGGAAACTACAGCCAGTGCAAAATAAAGGAGTACATCAGATAATCTCTCAGCAGTTTTGAACATCTGTGCTGGCTCTCAGCCTAATTTTAATGTTCAACACATCTTAAATAGTTTGGGACCTGGGTTACCTCCTTCCCACACAAATCAGCCTGAACTTAAAGATTATCATCAGTGGTCCTACACACTCTGCCCAAGCAATACTCCATGAGGACCTTCTCTCTGCTACTACTTGCTGGGGGCGGCTTTCTGCCAACTAAGCACAGCAGGGGCCTCTACTGGGATGATGTTTTCACTTTGGTGTCACTCTTGTTTTTTTTTTGCCAGAGAGGCACCATCCTAACCTCTTTCTAACCATAATATATAGACTCCACTCCAATACCAATTTCTTTAATTAAGGAAGTCAAATTCCATGTCCCAAAAGTATGAAATTTAATCTGAGTAGAAGGAAGGCTTTCTCAGCTGTAAAAATGAAAAACAGGACCCCAATCAAAATTTTGCACTAGAAATACACGGCATGATCTTGTTTAAGGCCAAGCATGTCCTCATCACACCAATTCTTTTCATTCCATTTTTGATCCTGCACTGTATGCATGTTGTTCAAGATAAAGGGGTTGATACAATATATTCTATAGAGCCACCACAGTATAGTGGCTTGAGAGCTGGACTATGACTCTGGAAGCCAGAGTGCAAATCCCCACTTGACCATGGAAACCAACTGGGTGACCTTAGGCAAGTTACACTCTCTCAGCCTCAGAGGAAGGCAAAGACAAACCCCCTTTTGAACTAATCTTGTTGTGAGAACCCTGTGATAGGTTTGCCTTAGGGTCACCACAAGTAGACCCTAACAACACACACAACACAACAAATAACACACAACAACAATTAACTTCAGAATTAATGTGTTCTAAATATTTGATGGGAAAAAAAGCACAGCACACAGGAAAGAGGTAGTAAGAAATAGGAAAGGATCATGTATAGGTGATACAAACAAATCCACAAGTGGGAATTATAAGCTGATACAATAAATTACAAATGTTCTTTCATATAAAAAAAATTCTTTGCATTCATGAGGACTAGAAACTTGACTCTTTGCCTAATGTTTAAAGCTCAGATTCTCAGGATTCCAGGTCACATTTTGTGCAACAGACTTATTTTATTGTCCTTCTCATAACTTGTCTGAATGCTGTTCTTGTCCACCTTAAAAAATATAACTCATGGATGAATGGATTTTTGACTCCTTTTCCAGTAGAGACCTCTACAGCTTTTCCCTTCCTTCCGTCAGTCTCTTGCAGTGGGACTTACTGGGAATTGTGAAAACAGACAGGCTGCTGAAACTTGATCTTGTGCTCATAAGCGTCATTACTCATCTGCGAAGTTTTGCCTTTGCTGGCTTAAAAAGAGAACTCCACTGTCTCCATCCTCAAGTGTTTAAGAAATGGCTCTGTGCCAGGCACCAGCTGCAGAAAATCTTAAAGAGAGCTGGTCCCCTTTTCTTCAGAAGGTGTAGGTGAGAAGGAGTGTTGTTGAATCAGTCATGAATTTATCTAGGGGATATCTAAGCTGGTGGATAAGAGTCTTAGAAACTGCATTCTTCCATCAGTTCAATGTCTATCAAGGTCACCAGTCTGTCTGCAGTACTGACTAGTAAGCAGATGTGTCAGAAAGTTCGCAAACAGGCTATGAAGGGAATGACCATCTCCTGTTTATATTCACAGATTCCCGTACCTTGAGATACTGTGCCAGTGACTTTTAAAGATTCTGTTTGCTCTAATAGGAAATGGCAAATAGCTACTGATGGACCAATCTTCTGTCAGTCTGTATAATCCTTTTTAAAAAGCTATTTAAGCTACTGAAAGCCATCTAAGCCAAACCCGTTTGCACATTACCACTGAAAGAACAACACAAGCATATTTTCGCTGTTACACAATACAGACCCCAGCAAGATGACTTTTTTAGAGGAACAAACAGAGTGGGGATGCTATCCGTAAGTGAGGAGAGGGTACAACTCTTTTTTTGACATCTTCCCTCCTCTTCATATACACCAATGGTTCCTAACCTTTGGTCCTCCAGGTGTTTTGGACTTCAGCTTCCAGAATTCTTGACTGTTAGCCAAGCTGGCTGGGACTGCTGGGAGTTGAAAGCCAAATACCTGAAGGATAAAAGGTTGGGAACCATTGATAGACACACATCTCTGTGTGTGTGTGTTTAATAAATAAAAGATCTGATTAAAGGTCCTACATACCCAGGCGGGATTATGGAAATCAGGAGAAGGTGGCACAAACCTTACAAGAACTGGGAAAAACAATCTCTCTGTACATAAACTTTGTAGCTGGAGTCATTCCAATAACTTGGAATACATGAAAATTGCATTCAGTGGAGAAACAAAAAGAGGAAAAAAAATACTCAACTGTATGGAAATCCCTGCCTCTAAATGTTGTCATGGTGGCAATTCAGAATCAAGTACTTGTCAAACCAGACTTGATGCTATTAGGATCAAGATAACAAAAGAGCTTCAGCATGAAAAGCTTTATTTCTAAAGATCTCTAGAAGTTCAGGAGAACAGTTCTGTGAAAGACACAGGAAAAAAACAATCCAGAGTTTGAGCTGTTTTGGCAAAGTTCTGAGATTAGATCCATGGAAGCCCTCTTCCAGAATACTTTTTGGAATACATATCCCCATATCTCTCAAGGGCATGTAAAGTCTTTAAAAAGTAACTGTTCCAAAGTTAAAGTATTGCAATCTCCCCCAATCTGGTTCCTGACAGATAAACTGGATATGTTTACAAAACCCCTGCAGAGTTTTATGCTGAATTTCTGAAGATCTAAAGAGGAACCTCATGGCAGCAGGTAGGGGTCTACTGGGGGTAGGCTTGTGTGAATACATTCTTTTCTTTAGTCTGTCCTGACTTTACTGCCAATGAATGGGTGACCTCTGACTATTGTTGGGGTGGGAAACTCTCTTTCTGAGCTGAAAAGGTACAAGAATTTTAGCTTTTATTTATAGGTTGAATTTTAGCGGTAATTCTTTGATCATGTTGGTTTAATACCCACTGAGAACTTAAAAGTTACTTTTTTAGACAGCAACTCCAAGAGTGCCCTAGCCCATTATCGCTGAGGGATGCTGCAGTGGCTCCCATGTCAGTGGAGCTGTGAATCCACTCCAGGCTTTATTCCAGGCTTTAAAGGAGCTCTCCAAGATGCTGAATTCTGGTCCTAACAAGGTTCAGCACCTTGGATAGCTCCATGAATCTGGAACAGATTCAGTGCCCCACTGACACCAGCTGCCAGAGGGATGATGGAGTTGTAATTCAAAAAAGCAACTTTTCTAAACTCTGTTGTCTCCACCCCATACCCCTTTAATGATGTTGAGGCATTGTTCTTCTATGATGAAACTACAAGCAGATCCACCACTTAGGCTTGCAAATGGTACACTTGTACTCTAGAACAGAACTGGATTTTTTAAAAAGTGAAAAAAAACCAATATTTTTTTAAAGAGTGAATAGTGCTGACGCAAGAAGACAACAAATGTTAAAATGCCATTTTTGGCTGTGAAGGAGTAGGACTGAAACTGACCCTCTGCTCTTTCTTTTGAAGTGTTTATCTACTGAATCATAACCATTTTCAAAGAACTTGACTGGTGCAAAACAGGTGAGAGGGACAATGCAACTGCAATATAACCAGAGGAGTTTTTAATGGTAGACAGCCAATACAGAAAAGACTTCATGGGATTCAACGGAAGGGAGTGAATTATGTCAGCTCCAGAAAAACGGTCAGTGCAGGAGGATTCATGGTCAGTTTGAAGATGAACATCTCCTCTTGTACCACTTCTCTTCAACCTGTGCTGGACTACAAATCCCATCATCCTCCAAGTCAGCACAGCTATTGGTGGGATGAGAGAAACTGCAACTGGCAGGTCAGGAGAATTAAAACTAAAGGTAAGGGGGAAGGAGCAACAGTATTAGCAGACTAGAACTTCTGTCTCCTGCCTTGTCCAGCTGGCATGTGGCATGGGGATAAACCCAGATGTACTGGATTGATTCTTTAGCCTTCCTGAGAATGCAGCTAGATGGCATTGTGGGAGCATATATTACACAATGTATCTCAACTGTTCCTACAACTGGATGCTCTATCTATGACAACAACAGCCACTTCCCAATCAGTAACAATCAGCTTTGCAATCATAGCAGCACATATTTTTAGCCACTGAAATCCCAAGAACTACTTCTAAAAAGATACAGTGGATGAACCTGATCACATGTTAATTCTTCACCCAAGTCTCTCCTCTCCTCAGAGACTTAGGTCATCTGAACCAATCCAAATGGATGTCCAAAGTTTGCCTGTAACAACTGATTGAGCTGTCTGAATACGTCACACATTCCTATTATTCAGCAATAGCAGCAAATTTTACACAGAATGTGTTAACACAAAAACCTAGGTCCCAGCTTGAGTAGGAACCAAAAGAAAAGACATAAACACCACAAATATGTCAAGTTCCAAAGGTACTGTTTTGCAGTTTAATTTTTTCCATCTTACATCAAGAAAAATGGACATCACTGCTAACGTAAAATCTGAATGTTGGCCTTGAAGGAGGAGAATGAATTCTGGGAAAGGACCTACATAGTTTTGTGCTTTCACGTTGTTTCTGACTTACGGTGACCCTCATAGAACTTTTTGGCAGGATTTATTCACAGGTTTGCCATGGCTGTCCTCTAAGGCTGAGACAATGTGACTGACCCAAGGTCACCCAATGGGTTGCCATGGTTGCGTAGGGATTCGAACACTAGTCTTGTGGAATCCTAGTCCAGCAACCAAATGATTATATTACACTGGGTCTCTAAGGACCCTTACAGGCTGGATAATTTATTTTCTCTACAAAGTGTGGTATAGGAGTAAGCAGTAAAAACAGGTACCTCAGTTTGTCCGCTATAAATATCACTCTTCTCTCCAACAGCAAGGAAGCAAAGACTCTACTTAAGTGCCGGATGCTAAGTGAAGAGAACAGGGACTCAAAATCCACATGCTCTAATCTTGAATCAAGTGGTCGACGCAACTCAATTATCTGAAAGGAAAATGAGAATGGCTCAGACGCTTTGGCCTGCTTGGTCAAGGTAAAATTTGGGACCTAAAATCTTTCAGCGACTACCTCCACCATTTGGGGATTACATTCAATTTAACTCCATTTAATTTATTGAACTTACTTCTGTCCCAGATCCAGGTAGGAAGTTCTTGATAGTGATGGTCCGACCCAGAGCTGGAAATGGAGCCTCCATAACACTCCTCATAAGAGGCTGCACCAACGCAGGGGAAATCCCACGCCTTTTCTCAACTTCATCCAAGATCTAAAACGGGAGAGAAACAAACAAAAAGTGAAGTTGAGAAGACATTTTTAAAAAGCAGAGCTTCGAAAGATTACTTTCTGGACTACAAGTCCCAGAATTCCAATGGCCATGTTGCATGGGGGGATCCTCAGAACTATAGTCCAAAATGAAACTATTCCAAGCTCTGCTAAGAGAACTACATGATTGTTTCAGGTGTTTCTCCTTCCTGTCCTCTCTCACTGGATCTCCACTTAATAATAATGATTTGGATTGGAACTATAGTACTGGGTGGGTGAGTAGAATGAAAAGGAGGCCCAGCTCCTCCTGAATGCACCATTTCTGCCAATTAAATTTCTTCTTCTCGAACTGCCTCAGATGGAGAAACTTACTGACTTCATATGAGTGTTTGTACATTTCTCTCTCTGAGGTGGTTAATAATACCTCAGGAGAGAGCAATGTTAAAAGCAGGGAAATAGTACAAAGGGGAGATTTATGCTCTCCATCAGGTTCATCCCAATACATTTTGCTACTTGAATTGAAGGACAGAATCGTGCATCATCCCCTATGCAGAAGCTCGACTGCTTGTTGAATCTTACTGGGAACAAGCCAGATTGGGGAACCAGGACAGGTGGTCCTAATGGTTGGGTCAGTTCTGTCCTCTATCCCTCTAGTGCTCTGGCGCCTGATCCAAATTATCTCCCCTACCTGGCCCAATTTTTGGCAGGCAGGCTGCCCAAGATACTAAAGCTCACACTGTCTATCCTCACCTTAGAAAAGAGGTTGAAACATCCAAGGCGGCTCACAATGCAGTAAACTTCAGGGAGACGTTTCCCCTTCCCACTGGGCTTTCAAGAGAGACAGACAAAAGACCCACACAAAGACACAGTAATCAGTAAAAAGGAACTATACACAAGCAAGTGTATACTCAACACAGGGTGCAGTTTTCCACTGCTTAGGGTATAACACATTATTTGGACTTCCTACATTCTTAAAGCTTCTCCAACTAAATGACTTCAAATAAGGAGAACAAAAACTGGAAAGAGAAGCAGATGCTTAGACCTGGGGGGAAAATGGAAAAAAGAATAAAGCTATAAATTTAAAAAGTATATGGCAAATATAGGCAACAGCTTGTACCAGAAATGTTGCCTGTAATTTAATTACATATATAGTGAACTACTAAATGTTAAGAGCAAACGGTAACTCTTGACACTTAGGTCTCAAACTTTTGATACTTGGATAAGATGTTCAGGTAGAGTGATTTACTTTTAAAAAATGGACAATTATTTTCATTATAGGTGCCATTTTTACTCCTTTCTCTTTTCAACATTTCTGCCTCCTATAAGCATCTGACATGAAAAGAAAAAAGGATTGTTTATTCACTGACAATATTATTTCCTTTTGCTCGAAAAAGCATAATGGTCTAAAAGATACAAAGAACTGCACTGTATGGACCTAATCCAAGCAAGATTTTTAAAAGGAAAATTCTAGTGTATTTGGCAGCCACAGAATGACCTCAAAGGTAATCTAGAGTAATTACCTGTTAGTGCAAGAAATCTGCTATTAAGGCATCCCTGACAGGTGGTTGTCTAGTTTCTGCTTAAAAATCTCTACTGTAAGACCCTGCCTTTATCAAAGGAGACCAATGTACAGAAAGTTTTTGGGAAAACTGTTGTCATTAAAAGATATTTTGGACATGAACTTCAGTTGGATCCAATAACACATTTCTTAGGATTCCTGAAGAATGCAGATAAGAATGATTTAAATGGGATCAACTGGTATCAATAGAATTGGATATGCATAAATCACTGTAATTAATTCCAAATTGAAAAGAATGAGATATAAGGAAACCTCAGCAAACCGCAACAGTGAAGTTGTTTATGGGTTGCTTTTTTTTGTTGCTTTATTAATAAAAAATACTAGTGAATGAATGTGCACGTTACAGTGGACCACAGGAATATGCAAAAAAAATTAGCTTTGAAACAGTATTGTCTTTTTCCCCCTTATTAGAATAAAATCGATTCCGATAAGAACGTATGAGCAGGGAGCTTAAGTTGTTGTATACAATATACCATATTTGCCAAGATATAAGACACACTCGTGTATAAGACACACTCCATTTACTATTTACTAATTGCTGATGTATAAGACACAGCAGCATATAAGATGCACCCCATTTTCAAACAATATTTTTTTTGGGGAAAAGTGAGTCTTGTACACCAGCAAATACAGTACTACAAGAAGATATCTTCATTTATTTTTTCCTTCATTTTGCAAAACTAAGGCAAATGAGTCCTAGAGCAAACCAGGCTTCAAATCTCACTAAGAGGCAAGGTGATTAAAGTGAAGCTGTCATACTTTGGACATATCATGAAATGATGGGGCTCACTGGAAAAGATGGTAACACTTGGCAAGGAAGAAGATTACAGGAAAAGAGAAAGATGACACTACAACAGGTAAAAGTTGACAGTATGAAAGAAGATCATCTCCTTAACGATACTATATAAGATTTAGAACAAGAATGAACAACTGTCAGGGCCACACAGACTGCCAGATATACTAGTAAAATACAAAATACAAAATAAAAAAAAAATAGTGTAAACAGAGATCAAGATTGGTTTTGAAAATTAGGTATATTTGAATATGAATCAGTGCAGAAGGGACCTGTAACTTATCTGCAAGGTGATTTGCCATTAAGGAAGAACAAAAAGAGATAGTTACCAGTAGTCTTCTGCAGTATCCAAACCTTCGACTACCATCTTCACTAGTCAAGACAAAGGAGAAAGTCTCACTGAAAAAGAGAAGGGGCAGGGAGGAAGAGATGAAGAACATATTTTGTTACAAGGCTTTGTTTACAGAGAGATGAGAAGATTATTGGAAGGTGGAGGGAGCTTCTTGAAAATACATTGCTTTGGTCTGCAGGTGGAAAAACTGCATATTTGACTGAATCCCTGAATTTAAAAAAAGAATGATCTTGACTCCTGCATGTATTATTTAGTGTATGTATATTCTGCCTTTGCTAAAAGGAAGTCCAGGCAGTTTAGCTACCTCTTAATATGAACAGGTTGCTTACCTGTAACTGTGGTTCTTTGAGTGGTCATCTGTGCCCTCACACATTAGGAGCTTTCACGCCTGCGCGGTAGCGTTCAGAAACTTCTAGAGCTTGTTAGCTTGGCGGGAACCCCTCCCCCACGCCGGTACTGCGCATGCTCCTCCCGCCGAGCAACGGTCTCTCCTCAGTTCTGTCGTCCACCATAGAACCTACAGGGACCTGAGAAGAGGGGAAGGAAGGGCGGGTATGTGTGAAGGCACAGATGACCACTCGAAGAACCACAGTTACAGGTAAGCAACCTGTTCTTCTTCTTCGTGGTCTCTGTGCCTCACACATTAGGAGACTGTGTAGCTTACCGGTTGGATGGCGGGTCAGGTCCTAGAGTACGGAAGCCAGCACCTCACATCCGAACCGAGCATCTCTGCGCGACCGGCAGTCGAGCCTGTAGTGGCAAACGAAGGCCGATGGCTGGGACCAGGTCGCCACATGGCAGAGTTCGTGCAGGTCTACTCCTCGCAGGAGGACCGCAGAAGCAGCCACAGCTCTGGTGGAGTGGGCTCAAAGCAGGGCTGGCGTAGGCTTCCTCGCGAGCTCGTACGCCAGCCGTATAGTCTGTGCCACCCACTTGGAGAAGCGCTGGGTGGACACTTTGTGGCCCTTCTGACGCCGTCCGTAGCATACGAAGAGATGCGGTGTCTGTCCGAAGGGAGCAGTTCTATCCTGGTAGAAGGCCAGAGCCCGACACACGTCCAGGGAGTGAAGGGACCGCTCCAGCGGTGTCGTCGGGTCCGGGAAGAAGGCAGGCAGGATGATGTCCTGGTTGAGATGGAAGCTGGACACCACCTTCGGCAGGAACGAGATGTCAGGTCTGAGGACCACCTTGTCTCTGTGGAAGACGAGGAAGGGCTCGTCCACTCACAGAGCTGTTATCTCACCCGCTCGTCTTGCCGAGGTAACAGCAACAAGAAAGGCAGTCTTTAAGGTGAGCAGCCTGTCATCCGAGGTCGCCATAGGTTCAAAGGGTGGCTTCGTAAGCTGCGACAGCACCAGTGACAGGGACCAGGGCGGTAGCAGTGGCGATACCGGCGGGTAGAGATGTTGCAATCCCTTCAGGAACCGCTTAACGGTATCATCTCTGAAGAAGGCTGATGTCGAGGATCGTGGCGGTTGGTATGCCACTATCGCAGAGAGGTACACCCTCAGGGACGGGAACGCCAAGCCCTGCTGTCAGAGATGAAGAAGAAAGTGGAGAACGGTGGGGAGCCTGGCAGGTGATACCGGCTCACGCCTCTTTTCAGCGAAGGCCAGGAAACGTCGCCACTTGTGTTCGTAGTTGCGACGGGTGGATTCTTTCCTGGCCGCGACGAGGACGTTACCGAGCACGGGATCATCTAGTGCGATATCCTCCAGGCATGGAGGGCCAGGCGTGGCAGGTCCGGATGGAGGACGCGGTCGCTGGAGTGGGAGAGCAAGCCCGGTGTCGGTGGTAGCCGGAGAAGATCACCTTGTGCGGCTCGTAGCAGGGGTGTAAACCAGTGCTGCCTTGGCCAGTACGGGGCCACCAGGATCGCGTCGGCTCGGTCGGCTAGGATCTTTGATATCGTCCGGCGGAGCAGCAGGAACGCGTACAGGAGTTCTCCGGTCCACGGAAACTGGAAGGCGTCCCCGATGGAGGCTCGATCGTGGCCCGCTCTCGAACAGAATCGGCTGCACTTCGCGTTTTCCCTGGTCGCGAAGAGGTCGATCGACGGTTCGCCCCAGCGGTCTCGAATCAGTCTGAACGCCTCTCCGGAGAGAGACCATTTGTTGTGAGATGAGGTGTCCCTGCTGAGGGCGTCTGCTGTGGTGTTCTCCTGCCCGGCCAGGTGAACAGCCACGGGATGTATTTGTAGGCGAACGCACCAGTCCCACAGATCGAGGGCGATATTCAGCAGAGTTGTGGAGTGAGTCCCTCCTTGTCTGTTGACATAACAGACGTCAGTGGTGTTGTCTGTCAGGATCAGGACTGTGCGGCCGGCGACGACGTGGCGGAACGCCCGTAGAGCTTTTGAAATGGCGAGTAGCTTGAGGGCGTTGATGTGAAGAGCCGTCTCGTCACCGTTCCATCTGTCGCGGACTTTGAGATCGCCGCAGTGGGCACCCCATCCGTAGAGGGAGGCGTCGGCCGTTACCGTCACCTTCGGTGTCGGCTGTCGGAAGGGCATCCCTGACAGCAGGTTGTCTCGTGACTGCCACCATCGGAGAGACGAGCGGACTCCTTCTGGCAGCTGCAATCGAATGCTCTGTTCGTCTCGCAGGGGGTCGAATATGCGGACGAACCAGTGTTGAAGGGGTCTTGCCCTCAGCCTGGAGAGGTAAGTGACCGCAGTCGTCGAGGCCATGTAGCCCAGCAGCTGCTGGATCCTCCTCGCGGACAGAGTGGAAGCCACGTGTGCGTGGACGGCGGCTTGGATCAAGGTCTGCGCCCGAGTCTCTGGCAGGTACGCCTTGGCGGACATGGAGTCCAGAGTGGCGCCGATGAAGTCCAGTGTCCTCGCCGGCTCGAGGTGGGACTTCTTCGGGTTGACCTGTAGTCCGAGACAGGTAAGGAGTGTCAACGTCATGTGGACGTTGTGGTAAAGTCTTTGTTTGCAGGACGCCACCAACAGCCAATCGTCTAGGTATGGGCAGACCAAGGCACCCTTCGTCCGCAAGAACGATACCACCGGGACCATGCATTTGGTAAAGACCCTGGGGGCAGTCAAGAGTCCAAAAGGCAGCACCTTGTACTGGTAGCAGATGTCGTCAACTGCGAAGCGGAGGTATCGTCTGTGTTGCAGGCGAATGGCGATGTGGAAGTAGGCGTCTCGGAGATCGATGGAAGCGAACCAGTCCCCTCGATGGAGAAACGGCAAGATCGACCATCTTGAACCTCTTGGGGCGGGTGTAGTTGTTCACCCCTCTGAGGTCGAGGATCGGTCGAAGAGAGCCGTCGGGCTTCAGTACCATAAAGTACCGGGAGAAGAAGCCGGTGGAACTGGCTTTCGACGGGAGCCGTTCGATTGCTCCTTTCTGGAGGAGGGACTGGATCTCTTCCAGGAGGACCGAGCTTGACGGATTGGAGTAGTAAACGCCTCGAGGCGGAATATCTTGAAACTCGATGGCGTAGCCAAGACAGACGATGGAAAGCACCCAAGAGTCCGTAGTGACATGCTGCCACTCCGACAGGTGTCGAGCTAAGGTCGGTCTCCAAGGGCTGGTGGAAGGCTGAAGATCGGTAGGTGGTGAGGCAGCCTGCTGGGCAGGTTAAAACCGTGACTTTGTGTCAGAGGACTTCTTAGACGAGGTCGGGCGTCGTCGGAAGGACCGCCTAGCAGACGACCCCGAAGAAGGCCTCTAGGAACCAGACTGGGCCGACCTCTGGAAGGACGAGGTCGACAACTTCCTCCACGATTGACGGAAAGCAGGCGGCCTGCGGGCCTGCGAGGATGGATGGAGGCTGATCTTTTTGGCCATCAGTCTCGCCTTGACGAGGTTGTCCAATGATTCATCTGTCGATGCATTGAACAGGCCCTCGCCATCAAAGGGGAGGTCCTCGATCCTCCTTCGAGTGTCCTCCTGAATGTCCGCCGGTCTTAGCCAGGCGTGGCGGCGCAAGCCGACGGATCCTGCCATGACCCTCGACGCAATCTCCACAGCGTGTTGAGAGGAGACGATCTGCTGGCGGGAGATCGCCACCGCCTCGTTGAAGATCATGGCGGTGGCCTGGCGGATGTCCTCCGGCACCGATTCTATGGCCAGCGAGAGGCGATCGAGGACCTTGCGCAGGTATGCCGCGAGGCAAGCCTGCGTGTTGGACACCCGTATATTCAAGGAGGAGGCGGAGTAGAACCTCCTGGCATAGGCGTCCAACTTATGACCCTCCTTGTCCGGTGGGGTGGTATGTTGTCTGCCGCCCCCCTTCGTCTGAGCTAACTCGACGACCACAGAGTTTGGTGCAGGGTGGTTGAAGAGATACGCAGTGTTATCCTTCTGCACCCTGTATAGATGTTCCAGCCTCTGCGGTATCAGCTGCGCCGATGCTGGTCTGTCCCACGCAGACTTCACAATCTCCCCAATGCGAGGGAGAAGAGGCAACGGGGCGGTGGCAGGTTGCCTGCCTTCGACCATAGAGAAGACCGGGTCGTCATCCTCCGGTTCTACGTCCGCCATCTTGAGGCCAAGGGTCGTGGCCATCCGGAGCAGCATCGCGGAGAACTGTTGGACGTCCTCCGGAGCTGAGTCGGGAACCGGATCTCCGAACCCCAAAGGAGGGGACTCCTGTGAAGCAGCCTCCGAGACGTCTGACTCGGCGCTGGAATCGTAGGACTCGGAGCTGGGTGAGTCCTCACGCTGCTCCCGCTCTGGCTCTTTCATCTCGGCCACTGTCTTAGCCTTTTTAGGCTTGTCCGCAGTGGCAACGGGAACTGTGGGGGTGTCCCGTTTTAGAGCAGGGACCACCGACTTCACCTTCTTGGTGGTGACAGGTGTTGTCTGGCAGGCTGTTGTGGCCGTGGCCTGCTTCGTCACCACTGATTCTACAGGGCGCGTTGCCGTAGCAGTAACCCTGGAGGCGGCGATACCACACGGTATCGAGGTGAAGGCTCCCTCGCTCTATGGTATCGAGGCGAGGGAGAGCGGCTGAGGGAGCGGTCAGCGCGGCGCTGGTCAGCTGGGGAACGACTTCGGTGTCTTCGATACCAACGGTCTTCTCTTTCTGGAGAGCGGGAGCGAGACCGACGGCATTCGCGTTGAGGTGACCGGGACCTCCGGAAGGTCTCCCAGCGCCTCGGCTCACGGTGGTACCGATCCCAGTACGATGGAGAGTGTGACCGATAGGACACCGGGCGCTCTCTCCACTCAGATTCCCTGGCGTACCTGGCCACATAGGACGCTGAGGTATATCTGGAGGCAGAAGAGCGGGGTTGTTCTTCTTGGGTTCCCCGTGGGGTCGGCGATCTTTGCGGTAGCTCCGAAGAGCGTGACCGAGATCTAGCCGATACCAAGCGCCTTTCCGGGGAAGCAGAGACTTGCCGGGATGGTCTCTGCTGCAGGACAGCCGACCTGTGGCGGCTCGGAGGGCGGTGGTGATGTTCCTCCACCAGGGTTGGAGGTTCCTCCACTGGCGAGTCCGGGCGCTCTTGTGGCATGTCTTCAATCTCGTCATCTGAGAGATCAGCCGGCTCGCCTTGCCCTTTTGAAGGCTCAAGAGTCGGAGGAGGAGTGGGAGGACGAACGTCCCCAGCCGGGGAGCGCTTCTTCTCCTTCCTCTTCTTCTTCTTGTCCTTCTCTTTTTCCTTTCCCTTGTCTCTGTCCGGAGCAGGGCGTTTCTTCTGAGGCGTCTCTTTGGCCGGAGCCTCAGCCTTCCTCGTCGTTGAGGAACCTTTAGCTGCCTTGGCAGCCGCCGACAGCTTCGGGATCCTCGGTAACGCCGAGATGGGCGTTCTCGTCGCCGGTACCGAGCCCGATACCAACGAAGTAGACGGAACGGCAGCCGCCGATACCGTCAATGGTGTGGTCGTCTTCTTGTCGGCCATTTTGGATTGGGAGGTCTCTTCAATCGCCTTCAAAGACTGCTCCCAACAGAAAGATTTTAGTCTCGAAGACCTGTTGCGGAGAGTTTGAGAGGTGAACTCCCGACAAATTGGGCAAGTCCGAGTGTTGTGAGACTCGCCCAAGCAGAAGAGACACTCCTTATGGCCGTCGGAAAGAGCGACCTTACGCTCACACGACACGCAGTTTTTAAACAGCGCAGACATAAGATGACGAAAAAAGGGAAGGAAGAAATGTTGAAAAAGTCCGAATTCACCAAGTTCGAGGGGAAGTCCGAGAGAGAGGTCGAGAAACAGTCCGAAATAGTCAAAAAACCGTGGAACACACAACCCAAGCAAAGGAATATCGAGGAACAAGCCGAAGAACCTTCCGTACGCGATGGCGGACGAAAAAGAACTGAGGAGAGACCGTTGCTCGGCGGGAGAAGCATGCGCAGTACCGGCGTGGGGGAGGGGTTCCCGCCAAGCTAACAAGCTCTAGAAGTTTCCGAACGCTACTGCGCAGGCGCGAAAGCTCCTAATGTGTGAGGCACAGAGACCACGAAGAAGAATCACAATAACACTGTGAGGAAGAGTATGCAGTCTGGCTTGTTAAAAACCACAGATATATTTAAGGCAGACAGGAATTCATGTCTATTGACCTCACTTACATCCCACTTTTCCTCCAAGGGTCTCAAGGCAGTGTACATGGTCCTTTTTCTACCTCAGTCCTATCTTCACAACAGTCCTCTGATGTAGGTCTATGAGCTAAGTGACTACTCCCAGGTAATTCCAAGTCAACTTCAAGATTGAAATTGGATTTTAACTTGTGTCTCCTGAGTCCTAGTCTGACACTCTAATCCAGGCTTCCACAAACTGTAGCTCTCCAGATGTGCTGGAATGGAACTGCCGTTATTCCCAGACAGCATGGTGATCAGGCATGTACAGTCTAACACATCTAGAGGAGACTAAGTTAAAAAAACCTGCTTTAACTGCTACCTTATACTGGCCCTTAGAAAGTAACTTGTTGAGGGGAAATCATTCCAGTCAAGCCATCTCCCCTACACCCACTTGTAAGTTTTGGCCACTGTATGAGACAGTGTGATAGACAAGGTGGATGTTTGGTCTGAGTGTGGGGCAAGAACATTATTTTGCATATTTATCCTTATACGGTAGGTCCCAGAATCTTAGAAGAAACCACTTCTTCAGAGAAGATAGTTTCTTCTACCAGAGCATTACCATTCCCAGAGCACGGAAAGGTCACTTTTTTAAAGGAGGAAATAAAAGTCCAAGAATCTCCCAGCCAAAACAATATTTTTTCCCAAGCACTGACTATACCATTATGCCACACTATAAAGAACATAGCATTTTTGTTAGCTGCACCTTGGCTCTGGCATTCTTTTCCATGGGAACTCTATCACACATCTTCAACAACCATCTTCCAGAAGTGGGTGAAAATTTTCTTTTTCAAGAAGATGTTGGGATATGTAATCTGTCTGTGTTGTTTCACTATTTTGATTGTTGCCATGCTATTGTTTTAGTTGATTGCATATTTTAATGTTTAGTGTTTATGCTGTCAATTAAAAGGATGTTTTAAACTGTTAAGAGGTTTTTTGTTTAATCCTTATTACCGTTGTTGTTGGCTGCCTTCATTTTGTAGCAGAAAAGGAGAGTTATAAATGATTTCAAACAATTATTTTGGAGAAAGGCTCATTGTTGGAGGAGAGGGAGAAACAAAATAGTACCACTTAACTTGCCTAGTAAACTGGCACACAGGTGTCCAGTCTTTTGCATCAGGGAAGCAAAACTGAGGAATGGCTTTAAGCTGGTCTTCTGCCTCTCTCATGAATTTGAAGGAACGTTCAAGCTAGCAAAGAAAGGAGAAATGAGAGTGTTTTTGATTAGTCAAATGGGAGTGAAATAGATCCAAGTATCCCCTGTTCCATCCCCCCAGTAAAAGGAGAGGTGATGACAGAGATTGAGCTTCTGCCTGGAAGATGTTAACATAGTTCCTCGCCTAGCTTACCTGACCGTCACATTTTTCCCCTGAACTAATATTTTTTTCTTCTATAGCTCACAACAAATCTTATGAATTCTTCCATCTACTTGACTTCAATATGTATCTTTGCAAGTAATCTTTTATGCTGTCACACCATCAGGGATTATCATTTTTAGAGACACTTTCAATTGCATGGTTTGGTTATCTAAGAATATTCAGATACACCAAACTAAGTCAACCAATGTGTCCATCTAACCCAGGGGTGGGAAAAGCACAGAATGCAGGGCACATGCACCCCTGGACCCCACTTTTCCAGCCCCAAACCTCCCATCAGTCCCTACAATTCCTCCCATTAAAAAAAAGTGTGATTTTTGGGCAATTTTAATTAGAGGAGGGACACTGACACTGAGGCATATTGGCATGCTGGGACAGGGGAGTTGAGGCCCATGGGGTTCAGGTTATGGAATACTGGTCCTCAGCTCTTGCACTGTTGCCCAACCCAATCTCGTTTGACTCAAGCAGGATCACAGGAACTGCTCTTTGCCACATGTGACCTAATCCTTTTACATTAGGGTGAATGACACCTCTCCTGTAGGCACCCTCAAAGCCTGCCACCAAAATTTGGTGGTAAATCACACGCCTGAAGTCTGCTGCCAAACTGATAAAAGGTCATTAAAGCAAGCATTTCCTGCTTGTTTTTCAAACATTATTTTAATTAAGAAAAAAATTCAGAATAGAATATCATTTTAAAAAAGGAAAGAGTTACATCCACATCCACACACACACACACACACACACACATAGAGGATAAAATATAGTACTATTCAACATGACAAAGAAAAGTGAAAAAAACAGGTATGGCATAAAATTAAAGAAGATCTGCAGAGACGGAACAAACTCGATTTGTCCCTAATGGGAGGGAATGCAACAATCAAAATGAACATACAACCATTTTTATTTCATAATGTATCAAAACTTCAAAATTTACCAATAATTACAAATGATAATCAATTTAAACAATAAATTAAAGATTTATCAAAACCTATCTGGAAGAGGAAAAAACCCAAACTCAAATGGAAGATACTAAAGGATACAAAGGAAAGAGGAGGGACAGACCTAGCTGATTTAAAATTATATTATTATACAAGTTGTCCATCATGGAAGTTAAAGTTGGATTGCACTAAGTAATACAAGGTTATTACTACTAGAGGGTGCTAATTTGATCTTCAGATGGATGTACATTTTTGGTATAAAAAGGCAAGAGTGAATAAACAATTCAACAAACATTATATCAGAAAGTCACTCCTACATGTGTGGTTGAAGTATAAGAGAAAACTCTATCCAAAAATCCCTTTATGGATCTCCACACATGAAGCTTTCTATAGAAGACAGAAACCACAACTTGATAAATGGATTACATATTAAGATATGTTGAAAATACAAGGAGACATAACATAACTGGAATTAACCGAATATGGATTTACCTGCCATTGGTAATTACACAGACAACTGGCAGAAAAACATAAAATGGATACGAAATCAGATGAGATAGAAACTAATGAGAGAAAGTTTGATAAACTACTGAAACCTGGTCCAGAGTATATTACTGGGAAAATCTATAAAATGTTAACTAAAGTTTGAATTAGAACAAGAAACTATCAAGGAGAACATTATCAAATAGGCTCAAAACACAGGGCATCCAATTCAACTAGACCACTGGAGAAATTTAAAATTTCTTTAAAATAAAATCACTTTAAAATTTATAAGAAGCAACAACTCATGAGAAAATTACTACAAGATGTTTTATAGGTGGCACCTATCACCAGCTCAAATTCCCAAAATGAGTAATAATAAGAATAATAAATGTTGGAAGTGTGATCATGAAAGGACATTTTACCATATATGGTGGCAGTGCAGTCAAGTGAGGAAGTTCATGACAAGATCTCAAATGAGCTTAAAATAAACTTCATAGTGAAGCCAGAAATATACTTACTGAACATTTTAGAGGCTGTTCATCAACTGAATAGAAAGAGACACTGGAGAATTTTACTACACACGATTACAGCAGCTAGATTATCATTTGCACAAAAACGGAAACACACTGAAATTCCTACCACAAAAGATTGGCTAATAAAACTTTATGAAATGGCAGGGCTAGACAAATCTTATTCTCAGACAAGACTTTAAAATAATTTAAAGATGAATGGAAAATATTAACCCTTGTTTGGGAATCTAGATAGGGAAGCTCAGTAGTCACTGAACTTCAGGATTAATGTCTAGAATTTAAGGAAAACAACTGACCATTACAAGGAGGACAGATATGTCATAAATAGAAATTATATAAAGTAAGGAACATGAAATCTAAGTGTATGAATTAACAACAACTCTGTAAAAAAATCTAAGGGTCTAAAGCTTTCAAGAATTAACTTATTTAGCTATTAAAATTTGAGTCAAACAGTAAAGATCTACAGAAAATATACACATATGATTGAAGGAAAAATCCATTTAAATGAGCACCCATCACTGTGAGAGAAGGAATCCAGTTAGATGTTGGTCTTTATTTGTTTTGTCCCCTGCCCATTCTTCTCATTCTCAGAGTTTTCCCATTCTGCCACCAAAATGTGGTGCAGTTTGTGTGATCCAAAGTGGGTCCCAAGATGGCAGTGGGGAAGTAGCCCCTGAATCTGCCCTACCCTTGTTGTAAATAGAGGTGTCAGTGACTGGATCTGGGACCATCTGTTTGTAAAGTACGTGTTCTACCACAGAACTATAAACTTTCATCAAACAATTCCACTCAGATGCCTAAAACAAACCCACCTCCCCACCTTTCTCTGAAAAAACTTGTAGTTTTTTTTTGCCTGTCCAGCAACTCAAGAATGCAGTAGCTTGCTGAGACATTCTCCAACATGTCCCACCTTTAAAGGAAACTGCTGAGTGACTTCAGGGACATATGGGGCACAGGCCTGCTTCTTGTGCAATGACACCACCACAAAGTACTCAAATAGCTGCCTCTCTTGGTACTCAATCAGATCCCGCTCCAAGGTTTGGTATCTGGGGGCTTGCTTCAGGCGAGACTTCACATGAACCAGGCGCTGGCTGTGAGCTATACAAAGAGAAACAGTCAATTGTATATTGTTGTTCTGCATACCATTCCAAAGTGGTTTGCAGTTCCTTCTCCCTCTTTCTGAAAACAATGTATTCACCATAATCTAATTGTTTTGGCATTACTTCATGCCATGACCAGGACAGATATGCTTTCAAGTTATGCCACAGAACTCAAAAATACTTGTAAAAGTTCCTCTTTTTGACTACAGCTCTCAGAATTCCTCCACCTATGTGTCCACTGGCCATGCTGGCTGGGGCATTCTGGGAACTGAGGTCCAAAAGCTGACGTCCATGCTCTGGTGACATAAAATAATGTTTGGAAGAGTTTTATACCACAAGAGGAAGAAGAGCAGTATGGGACGTGGTAGGAGACACAGCAAGTTACTTTTTTTTAAATGGCAAAGTTTTGAATAGATTCACGAAAATGGATACACAGTTATAAATACTTGCCAATGTTGACAACTGTTAATGAAATGACTAACAAAAATACAATTTATAAATTTATATTTTATAAATTATAAAACACATGGGTACGTAGTTAAACAAAACCACAACTTCTACCGCAATGTGCTTCGCTATCCCATTGGCAGATCATCCATACACTTCAAGAAGGAAATTCAAAATCCAAAATATTAAGGCAGAAATCAATTTAAACAGAATCACTAAAACACAAGCCCCACCTGGATCATTTGAGTCTCAATCCAAAGCACTATACCCCATAGACCCCATAGGCCATTTGATTAAATATACACAGGATTGCACCACACATTGATGATACTAATAAAAATGTTGTCTCTGCTAACTTTGAGTGTGTCAGTTCATGTCAGGAAAAAAAACAGGGAAGAAAAGAGCCTGGTGATGAGGGAGTGAGGGAAGCAAGGACAACTAGATAGATGAAAAAGCATCTCCCAAAAATGCATCTTTAGGTCAAGAATCAAATACTTTCTCTTTGGATTTTTTTCACATTCCCCTATTCTTACCTTTCAACTTCTCTTCAGTGTCACTGTCTGACTCACTATTCTCATCCGTAACTAGAAGGAGAGAGAAGGAAAAAAAAACAGAGAATATTTGTTTTCTAAATAATAATCATTGCCTCCCTGGCAGAAGACAAAGCTTTTGTAATCCAATTCCACAACTGAGAGGAGGGCCTCAGATCCAGGCCTCACAACTCACCCTGTGCCCCACTGATATTATTACGTGCATTTCCCCCTCTCCTTCTCCTCTATGCCACAGCAGTGGTTGATAGGAATGGAGAACACACACTGCAAAAACACCAATGTATAAGAGGGAAGTGGTACTCATATGGAGGAGGGAGATACTGCCTTGGGCCGCAGCTTCACTGTCCTTTATAACGGATAAAGTTTATTAAGCAGTTTCTTCCAGTAATTTAATACTGGATAATCCTGAGCACAGCTGAAACATTAAGTGTCATCTGCAGCATATTGTTTAATGAAAACACACCCACAGTTCAAACTTGCCCAGAGTCATTCTGCACCCACAGAATTACTTCAGCAACTCTGTCCTTTTTACCTCTTCCTGAGCTGCTCTCTGTGGACTGAGACAACCTCTTGACTCGTTTCTTTCCTCTTCGCGCCTCGTAAACAGCATTGATTTTTAACACTAGCTGCTTAACAGAAAAGAGAGTAAGTTAGTATCTTCTCCTTCCCAATAACAAACACACCTAAATGAATCATTCGGCCCAATATGTTGATTACTCTTGTTTCCTTCCCTACTCTGTACACAACTTATTTTCTTAGGGTTCCTCCTGTCTTTTACCCTTGATACCTTTTCTATAACTGACACTCTCTCACAATACTGCATTTAAGAAAAGTACCATACATTTTAGCATTTGTCCAGCCAGTTAAAATTAAAACAAAAAGCATTGCAGTGAGTGGCTCAATTTGCCATATTTTCTGACCCCCCAGAGAATTCAAATGTTCAAGTTATTTCCAACTTAAGGCAAATCTATCATGGAGTTTGCTTGGCACAATTTATTCAGAGAGGGTTTGCCCATGTCCTCCTCTGAAACTGAGAGTGTGAGACTTGCTCAGAGTCATCTAATGGGTTTCCATGCCTAAGCACAGATTTGAATCATGGTCTCTTGGGTCCTAGTCTAAAACTCAAGCCACTACAACCACATTGGCTCTTGAACTTTGTGGTATAAATTCACTGAAAGATATAAAATTGATATAAAAGGGTATAAATGTACCAGATGGTATGGCCTAAATACCCAAAAGGTACCAGATCTTGTCTGATCTTGGAAGCAACATCAGCCTTGGTTAATACTTGCACAGGAGACCACTAATGAATACCAGGTGCTGTAGGCTGTATTTCAGAGGAAGGAACTAGCAAAAGCCACCTCTGAAGATTCATTGTCTAAGAAAACAATTCATGGGGTCACCATAAGTGAACAAGCAAGTTGCAGACACACACACACACACACATAAATGTACTGGGAGGGGTAGAATGCCTCATGTCCACCGGAATGTTTGCAGGTGAAGAATCAAGACTATTCCACAATACCTAAACACTCCAAGCCAGAAAACACTCATTCACATAAGGCAGCATATTTGCTTTGAGCAGCTGCCAGTTCTCCTTCAAAAAAACATAGCTTACACAGTTTCTGTGTTTTAGGAATACTATTATTTTTGCCTATGAAACAAAAACTGTATGTGACAGCTTGTTCAAATTTAGAGAATTGCTTGGAACTCTTCAGGTGAGAATGGTCATAATGTGCAGATGTTGTCAATCTAGTTTTAAGTCTGCAATAAAAATATGACTCTAGAGGACTAAAATGTCTCATCTGTCTGAACGATGATTAAAACAAAGCTTAGACAACATTTCATTTGAATAGCTAATAAAGAACATGCAGTTAGTCTGGAAATACTTTTCTGTAGGACGAGGTTCGTGACAGAACAGAGCCCATTTCAAGTCCAGACGTATGTACTGGTGGGCTGGGGGTGGGGGGTAGGCTGGGGTTGCTTGTAAGTAAAAGAACAAGGTTGTATAAACTGGCCCATCTTTTTCAAAGCATTAAGGAATAACTATACCATTCAATTTTTTCTCTCTACGACTATGACAATTTAAAAGAACAAGCCAGGAAGTATACAGCAAGAACAAAAACTGGTTTGAAATTCTGGCTTATGAAGGGAACAATTAGCCATTATCAGATGATATATCAAACCATCAGATATTCAGGTAACACATCAAAGCATCAAACCTGTTGAGCAACAGGTGGTCTGTTTGTAGCCTCAAAGCTGTTTCTGAAGCCCCTCAAATCATCTTGAAAACCCCAGAAAATTTAATTTATGTCATTTCTTAAACAGTCTTAAAGTTTATCTGTTAACTTTTATAATCGCTGTTAACTATGAAATTTACCCATTGTTGCATGGGTTAATGTTGATGATTTCACTTAATTTATTTATGATTTGAATGATCAAGGTCTGATCTACAGTCTTAGCATTTTATCACATCAAATCCCATGCAGAAAAGGACAAAGCTCTGAAGTTTTCTGGAAAAAAATATGAAATTTACTGCTGGATCTTGAACTAGCATAGAAATATTCAGGAGGTCAATTAAAGAACAAATATCAAGTATCGTCAAAACTGGTTCAAAAATGTACATCTTAGAGTAAAAATATATGAGTTTTTTTTCAGGAGGTATTTTGAATTCCATTAAATAACACATCAAGTTGGTGACTCGGTGATGAAGTATGTTGCTTTGTACAGCATAAAAGATGGATAAACAGGGGCTATAGCTTTTAGTATGTATTTATCTTTGTTTGTCGTACAATGACCTGAAATTTGCTCAAAGATTAGTATAGAAAATTTTAGTCAAACTTCCCTAAGCTTAATTTAATTATTCCTCTATAATTTTTAGTATTATTCACATGAGGTTAACTGAAATTCAGATCCAAAGATCAGTTTTAGTATCTCCTAGACAAGACTGTTAAGAAATATTGAAAGTAGACATAACCCTCTCAATGTGCTTCTTCTCATTCTCCATCAGTCTCTCCTATTTTTCTCTCCCAAATACTCCAGAGTTACCTTAGGAATTTTTTTTCTCCTCTTGCCATTTTGAGGATCACTCAAAGAGAAGAAAGTATCATCAGGGCTGCTAGGAGTGGAAGGGGACTGATTTTGGAAGGAGAACATGTTCCATCCCGATTTGATTTCCGTATATCTAGTAACTTGAAACTCCGCCGTTCTGAGTTTTGCCGAAAGAAAATGGGCTTGGACAGCAGCTGGGGAGAAAGGACAGAACAGAAAAAGAAAAATATCAGATGTTAGTCTTATGATATCGTAATGAAAATTGATTTCCTTGGGATTATGGTTACTCCTAGTGAGGGAAGCAAGGAACACAGAAATCTAGGTTACTTAGAAACTTAATTAAAAGAAATCTAAGTTAACAAGAATTCTTAGCAATCACCTCTGGCTTGATAAACTGAAGGAATTGTTTCAGTTTCACAGGACAGTCTAAGTAGGAGAGACTTTTTATTCTCCACAGCATGGCAGAATACACAACATTTTCCAGGCAGTCTTGTTTTGTCCCCTGACAGAAAGAACTTATACTTTGCACACCCACATTTGGGAGTTTTACAGAAAACAAAACAAGCCAACAAAACTTAACCAACCAAGCAGCCACAGATATTTCTACTAGAGAATGAACCACAGACATTTGTACTAGAGAATGAAGGAGCTACTGTACCACATCACACTAAAAAGCTATACAGTCCAATAGTCTGTCAGCTGGTGGTCATTACCAGTGGCTACAGAGACATGTTTAGACATCTCTGCAGTTACATATTTATGGACCTCCCCATTTCCAAACCCTGTTATTTTATGATTGGTTCTCTCCAGTAGAACCACAGAATGGTCTGGCTATGGTCCACAGGTCTATTGGGGTATAGTGGCTCAAATTCTGGGTTTGGCTCTGACATCATGTCTTTACCCTGTAGCCTTGGGAATGTTGAAACAGGACTGGTGTGTAAAGCATTCTGTGTAGTATAACAGCTAAAAAATTATTACTTTTCATTTTTAAAATCTCAAAACTCTGAGGAAAAGATCATCCTAATCTCACATTTTCTGTCTTTGGAGAACAATAAGGACTGATTCCAGAGCAACTCGTGGCATTTCCAGACCAAAAGAAAGCTTATCTAAGATCAGCTGAAGGCAACAGGACAATGAAAATGTTCCAGATTATGAGGAAGCATTCCTATTCCTCCTGCTCCTTTGAGTTCCATTTCTTTTTGTCTTTGTTCGCAAACTCAGAATACAAATGGAAACTAAATTCCTATGGCTCCTCTATATTGACTGTATTCTCAGACACATCCTCACTGAATGAGAACACCCATCTCTTAACTTGTCACTTTGAATAGAAATCCTTTGGGAAAAGATGTCTCACTTCTGCACCTAGCACAATTTAGCACCTAATAAATGTGGCAGAGCACAGTTCTCATTGGGTAATCCCTCCTTCTTGACACCCACGTGTGTTGAGGATATAGAATGAAGCTACTAATAGTAAGAGTGTTCAGCTAAGTGGCATTTTTCCACATAGGTCACATCCTTACTTCACTACTGACACTGGAAAAAAAGATGACACTCAACAGAGAAGGTAACAGAAAGCAGGATCCTATATCCATTTTTCAGGAAAGGGTATCAGGAAACTGCAGTTGCAGTGAGCTGAACAGGGTCTTTTCTCCAGACTTAATAAAACCCAACTGTGACTGCCAGCTCACTTGCCATAATGAACTAGTACCCTCTGTTCATACAAGGCGGAGAGTGAGGTTTTTAAAAAATTTTTTAACTCCTCTGCAGCATTCAGGGAACAAGCAGGAAATATCATGCATCCCACAACTGTATTCACTCTTTGGATGTGTGTGAACAACCATAGCCCTCCAGATGTTTTCAGCTCCCATAATCCCTCAACACTGTCTATGCTGGCTGGGGCTCCTGGGAATTTTAGGTCAAAAAACATGCAGAACATGGCAAACACAGACCATACCAACTTAACACTCTGGGTACTAAGACCTCTCTCTCTGTCTATCACACACACACACACACACACACACACCACTCCCGCAACTGGGAAGCATTTGCAAAGATACAGCTCTAAGAGTACACAACTCTCATGAACCCTGATGGTTGAGGGCAGACAGGTCCCCAGTTAACCTGTACCTTCTGTACCAATGAGCATTTCTCACATTTTCATTCCATTACTGACCATTCATACAGCTGCTTTACAACAGGCACCATTTTGACAGTTGGTTTTAATAAATTCAGGATTAAATAAAAATAAATAAACATTCAAAAGATGGCATTGCCATAGTGGGTAAAGTAAAAGACTAGGGCCAGCTGTAAATGACTTGCTGTCTGAGGTGAAGAAAAAGATGATTCTCTCTCTTTATTCTGTATTCAGAGGCTTACTAGACAGATATCTCAATCTGAGTCCAGCACTGGCAATGGAAAGATGCTATTCACTATACTAAGTCAGCAGGCTATTTTGGGGGATTCTGGACAGGTTGTGTGGCATACATAACTCTGCCCTCAAACAGAGGGGAACAGCTGTGGATTTCAGGAGAAAGAGGAAGGAGGCTACCTTTGCTCACCCCAGCATCTGCAACCTGATGTAATTGCCTCACTCTACCTAATGAAAGGGCCAGACCTATAAAGCACAGCCAGAAATAATATTTGGATACCAATATTGGCTAGAAATGGAAAAAAGAAAAAGAAAAAGAAAGAAAATGGAAAGCACAAACATCACACACCTTTCTGTAACAAAGTTACGGAACAAAATCTTGAGATCCTTCAAATGAATCCCAAAAGAAAGTCAGTAAAAAAAAAAGGAACTAACCAACCAATAGGAAGAAAGGTCCACTTCCCTGTAACCTTTGCATTTCGAGCCAGATGCATAAAAAATATGCTGTTATATATGGTCTTACAGTGTTCCCCCAGGTTTTGGCTGTGGTCTGCCAGTGAAAACCCACAGCAAGAAAGCATCATTCCTAACACAGCAGGATTCAGCAGACTTAAGAGTTTATCCTTTAAAAATCAGTGAATATGGTGGACAGGAAATTAACTCCATCACAGAGTTAATCCAAGATGGGAAACCACATCAGAGGGTGAATCAGTTGTTTTGTTCCCTGCAGGGCATCAGTTTTCCCACCACATTAAACTTCATAACACAGCCAAAACACATAACTTTGGGGCACTGAATGCTCAAGTCACACTGGTCAGACCAGGATACCTTTGTGGGTGTGCCAGGGACTGAGGACGAAGGAGATGCTGGAAAGCTCAGAACACATTTTTTCCCTAGGCAACGACTGTTTGTCTCAATATCCTCATAGGGATTCTCTTTTGCTGGAGGATCTGGAATAGAAAGCCAAAGGCAATAGATAAATCAACATACAAATGTGTCAGGCTTTCAATACCCTAAGAGCTTAGAAACTGCCTCTATTGAATCAGATCCTCTTCCAACCACACCTAGCCCAGCATGCTCCAGATGTGTTGGGACTACATCTGGGGATGATGGGAGTTTTGCAGTTCAACATGTCTGGAGAGTCAATCACATTTTTACCTGAATGTCAGAAGGTAGTGCAGATATCCTGCATGGGTTGCATGAAGAGAAAAGTAGAGGGAAGTTGGACAGAAGGAAAATGAGAAAAATAAAATATTTAGAACAGAATTAAGGAGGCATGTTGAAGTAGGCAGGGGGAGTATTGAAGGCATGTATCATGTGCAGAGATGCTGAAGACTCATGCTTTAATATACTATGGTCAGAATATATATATATATATATATATATATATATATATATACACACACACACACACACACACATACAAACTACAGTCACAAACCAACAAATAGTCAAGGGTATTGAAAACTATTGATTTACACACCTAATGCTATGTTTCATCATGACCTATAATTTTAATACAAGATTAGACTAAACAACTAACTCAGACCCCACTATCTTTTAAGTAAAATTAGACTTCTTGAGATCTGGGGAATCATTTTTAGATTGGTCTGTGACTAGGGAGTAACATAAACATACAAGTTAATATTTCTCTTGGATGTATGTGTACATGCAGTTTCTCAAAATGCTAGCATCCCTCCTTTTACTTGTACTAGTATCTGTAGACCTTTATGCATGTTCTAATCCTGTAATGGAGAAGCAAAAGCTTCAGGATGGGGTTGGCATATATTTCCTTCTTCTGCTCCGCTCCCCATGCAGGCAGTGAACTGATTAGAAGTCTTCTAGAAGAACTAATCATCTAGAAAACAAGGTTTGCACATTCTGTGTACCTTGTTTTAAAGATGAAATTCCAGCTTTACTTTGCTGCCATTGTAGTGGCAAAATTCCGCATCAGGAACTCAAAATGGGGGCAGGGTCATGTGACCTAGCCTACTGTCATGTGCTTTATATTATTCCTGCCAACAAGGTGATTCGGAGCACAAAGAGGATCCCTCACACGTATACCAAAAGCATGCAAGCACATGCACACTCACACTCTCAGCTCCTTCTAATAAAAGGATGGGCTTCCTGTGATTTCATCAGTGTTGCTTGAACAACCTGACCATCAGTGATCATGATCCATAGTTAAGGATGATGGATGTTGGAGTCTAACAACACCTAGTGGGTCACAAGCTGCCCCCCCCCCAATTCTAGCTGAATGCTACATTAATTCATGGCTGCCTCAGAATGGATTTAACACAGTTATAAAACCACAGTATCAAACTGAGATATATATCCAAAGTTTTTTAGTAATTCATCACTATTCTAAGTTAGCTCTCATCCTCCTTGAGCTCTCAAATGCCTACCTAGAATATCTTCATAGACATTTTCCTCTGATAAAGTGCGGGTTAAAGCCAGCTTTGTCTGAGCATACCAGTCCACCCGACCATTCTCGGAAGAAGATTGCAACAAGTCCTCAAACTCATACGACTTCCTGTGATATTTAAGTAAAGGAGTATAAGGGGAGACATTAAAACCATTGTATGAAGG
Source organism: Ctenosaura bakeri (assembly GCA_948474755.1). Lineage (NCBI taxonomy): Eukaryota > Metazoa > Chordata > Lepidosauria > Squamata > Iguanidae > Ctenosaura > Ctenosaura bakeri. Next base: position 9,263 of record CAOLHI010003385.1, on the reverse strand, counting down.
ACAACGTACCACTGTTAAGACATTGACATAAAACAAATCACACATATACTAAATAGGAACATACATCTTGGCATATTCATCTTATCCAGGACAATTATCACAAAGTGTGTGCATTTTTCTTAGATCTATTAAGGCAGCTCCCCTGCCACCAGTTAGGAATTACAACTTCCCTTAGTCCCAGTAGCATTATCACTGGCGTGATATCATTGATACAGATGGCATGAGTTATAAGTTCAGAACATATGGTGGTCCCCAGGATAGAGAGGGATCTTCCTTCTTTTAGATTCCATTCCCTCCTTGCCCATGCCTTTCACTCCTCCAGCTCCACAATGCATAGCCTTCCTAAGGTCCCTGCTCCTTCAAAGGATTCTCCCCTTTTCCCCTTGCTGCCCTTTAGGATGACTTTCCAGCACACTTGTATGATGTCATCTCTCTACTTTTTCTATGAAACTTTTAGCACATTCCTTAGAATTCAGACCCCACTCTAACTAAACCTACATGTTACCAAAATAAGTCCAGATTCTTGTTCTTTATGTTGTGTTGCCTTTTTCTTAACCACAGTTGTGTCCTCTGTGTCAATTTTTCATTGTAAATCCCTTGGGACAAAGAATTGTCCTTTTAAACTTCTGTGAAGTGGCATGTACTTTATGATGGACAAGCCAACAAAGTTTCACCATACCATTATGAACACACCCCGTCTCATCTGATTAGTACATGATTCAGAAATGACTAAGGAATACCAGGGATTCCCAGCCTAAGACTAGGAAAGAGTTTAAAAGTTTAATACCCTAGAAATCTCCTTTATGTTCTTTAATACCTGCACTGAAGTACACAGAAGTACTGTCTAGAAAAGCTCAGTATAGAGCTCAGGTCTGACAACCCTGGTCTTCAGCTCCCCTAGATCAAATGACAGATTACACACTATGTGATGTTGCCGTGTTAAGAATGGTCCCTCCATTGACAGAATAGAGAAATAATGCTCATCACCTTCTTGGTCAAGGGCTTCAAGACTTCCTGCTCTTCAACTCCACTCAATAGCTTTAGGATTTGTGCTGCCAAAGTATACAGGGATTTGAGGCCTGAGGTGTGTGGGGGAGGGGGAAAGGATCTAGCACCTGCACCTTTGTTGCCAAACACACTGTCCCAACAAACCTTTGCAATGGGGAAGAGACAGTCAAGCTATTATTTCATGAGACTACAACATAATATATATTTGGATTTGGTACATACCAAGGCATACATGCTTTGAACTAGAAGCAACCCCCATCCCTTTGTATGGATCTGGAACCAAACCAAACCAAACCACACCACTAATTTGAATTACTATTATCCAATTATAAATGTCATAAAGGACATACATACCACAGGGACATGAAGTAATAACGACAAACCAGAGTTACGGGAAACTCAATATAGAGCCATAAAAAAAACAAGTATACAGATACCTGTGATCTGCACTAGTCTTATGCTTTCCATTCCTCAGTCTTCTGCTGACAGCTGAAGGAGGAGGTGAAGAAGGAAGAGGAGGGGGTGGAATAGAAGGGAGAGGGGGCAGGTCCCTCTTATTTCTAGCTGGTGGAACCCATCCTTCTTCACCCTCATGTTTAAAAGTCCGCCGAGGTTTGGGGAGTGGATTGATAAAGGGTTTCTTCTCAGGCAACCCTGGCTCTGTGTACACATTTTCCTCATTGCTGGCTTTGCACTTCAAACGGGATGCTTTCACCTCTTCCAGTGTCCCAAAGATTGGTTCAGGGGCTTCACAGTCCAAGCTTAGGAGCCGCTTAGCAAGTTCTGGCCGGCTGGCACTTTCTTGGCCTTCAGAAGAGCTTTGAACCTCATCTGATTTCTCTTGCAGACAATGTGGAGAGTAATAAGTACCTGGCAATTGCGGTTGTAGTTCAGCTGAGCCTCCCTTCAAAGCTTGCTCCAGCTTTTTCACCTGACTTAGGACTGATAAATTCTCTTTCTGGGTATCTTTCTTACCATCCTTCAATTCAGCATTCCTCCCAAAATTGGAATTAAGTTCCCCCTCTCCTACTTTCCCATCTATCTTTCTCTCTGTAAGCTGCCCAGTGTTTTTCAGACTCTTTGTTCTTCTCTCATTTTCCTTGCTTGCCCTCTTACACTCCAGCTCCCAGTTTATAAGCCTTTTGGTGTCCACTTCCCTTGTTGCTACACTTTCCCTGGTCATTTTTTCTACCACACCCAAAAATGAGTTGAGGTCCTCTTTAATTCCTTGGTCTTCCTCCTTACAAGAAGATATAGGAGAGAGAGTGCCCTTCTTCCCTTCCCACTCTGAAATCTTCTCCTTGATACTCAAAGGCTTATTTTTCAAGCTGACTTTTCCAACAGCCCGTAGGTTCTGAGTGCCTCCCATCTGCTTTGTGATAATCCTGCCACTTTCCCGGATACTGAGATCTACAGATGGGTCACCAATAATCATCTTGGAAGTAAGCATGTTCTGCTGGAAACAGTCCAGTCTTGCTTCCCACATCAAGTTCTCCAGTGCTTTTAATGTTCTCTCTACCACAGCAGATGGCTCAGCGTTAGGTGCTAGCTTGATGGCAATGCTCTCTAAGCACTTCCCCTTTGAAGGCCCACACTGAAATATAGTCTTTGTGGCTTTATTATTTAGACTTTCAAACTGGATCCTATTGAATGAGAGAAAATAATTAAATAAAATCTTTAAAGGCAGAAGAATTTTACAGTTGCATTATTTTTTCTTATTCTTCATGCAATAAAATTAATTGTATCTGAACCCTTTATCTGAAGATCCCAGGGCAAGGTTCAGGAAATAAAATAACAACTATTTAAAAGAGTTAGAACAAGATAAAACAAGAGCTTTAGAATTTTTAATTGTTTAAAACTGTTTTGTACAACGTCAGCTGTACACACTAGAACATAAATCTACAACCATATCAAACTATGATTACTTGATCCTAAAATGTTTGGTAAGAAGCCAGTTTTAAGTAAGAGCCAAAAGAAGGCTAACGTGAATACCAAGCAGGCTTTCAGGGGGCAGGTATTCTACAGCCAGCAGCAGAGAACAGAATGGGCTGTTCCAAATCTCCATATAGTGTATTGCTCTCACTAAATGGCGGAAGGGAGGAAAAGCTCCCCAACAGTTTTAATGCTCAGGCAAGTATTACAGGGAGAAACACTCCAAACTGGAGCCCGACCCATTTAGAGCTTTAAATGTCATCACAAGCACCTCAAACTTAAATGAGAAACATAGCATCAGCCGATGCAGTTTCTCTAAAACCAACATCATATGTTTCCTATATAGTGGGCCCCCAGTGTCCACTAGGGTTTGGTTCTAGGACACCCCCCCACAAGGTACCAAAAATGTGTGGATTCTCAAGTCCCATTATGTACAATGGTATAATAAAATGGTGTCTTTTATATCAAATGGCAAAATCAAGGTTTTCTTTTTGAATTTTTTTAAAATATTTTTGAGCCGTGGTTAGTTGAATCTGTGGATGCAGAATCCATGAATATAGAAGGTCAACTATACAGCACTTCCGCCAGCAGTCTACCTGCTACATATTGCACCAGCTGCAACTTCTGTGTTATCTTCAAGGTGAGCCCCACACAGACAACGTTACAGTAGTCTAAATGGGAAGTTAAATGTTAATCGTTGGTCTTGGTTTACCTTAAAATTCTATTCAACAATTAACTGAGATATTGAAACAAATAAGAGCGAGAAATAGTTACAGAATTCATGAATAACTTTGGGGAAATCATCTTCCCTCTATCATAAATGTTATGCAGGAAGGGGAAAACTTGTAAATTCAGTAAATTAGCTGCATAAACACCTTAATTAACCAGAAACCTCAGTATTCAATTTCACTTTGTTTCTCTGTTCCCTTTGACTCTGTATCAAATGTACACAATCTGGAGCTCTTTGGAGGAAACAGGAATGCAATAAATAAAATCTATCATAAACCTGTGGTGTGGCTCTGCATAAAATGGATCCATAAGTTTTAATGGCAGCAGAAGAACTTCCACAGATCTAATCATTTGTTTCTTTTGCCCCACTGCTGCCTCTTTTCAAACAAGTTTGTTTGGTTTTTGACTCCTTCCAAAAACCTGTGGACAGAAGAGGTGGAAGGCATATATACACAGTAGGAGTAATGCTTCTCCATCTCCTTCAACTGTTCAAAATACAGTCATTCCCTATCTCCATGTCTGTTCTAAGCAAGTGTTGTTTTCATCATCAAAGCCTTAGGGCTCACCCAGACAGTCAATTTATGCCACAGCACTGAACATTGCTTCTTGTTACTTCCCTGTGCAATGCTCTACTTCTACAAAAGTGCAGCTCATTTCAGTTAATTTGTGGGTGGTCTACTAGTGACATGGGTTGCAATGTCAGATGTGGGTGTGTTCAACTCCCTTGCATTCATTCCCATTTTTGCCTCCAGATGTGCGGCAAAAACCAGTAGGCTCCTCCTGTGCCTCTCCAATGCTTCCTTACAGTTTTTAAAAAATCTGTAGATGATTAGCTCTAATGCTATAAGCTGTGATTATGATATCACTGTATTTTCTTCTTTCATGCAAGATCTCCTTTCCTCTTCTACACATATACATGTAATTTGTGTGAAATGAGATGAAAGAGGAGACTGATGATGGAGAAAGAGGAAATGCATATGCAGGATACGTATGATTTCACACCAAGAATAAAAACATAGCAATAGCTTATAGCATCAATACAAATCCTCTAGATTTTTAAAAATCAACACATCAGCTTTGTCTGAGAACTAGTTCTCCTAGTGATGTATTGGAGGACGGAAAACAAGGAGGTACAGGTGGCAAAGCTGCAAAAGCACTGCTTGGGAAAGCCTAGGAACCTGGAAGGGATCGGTGGGATATCAACGCTTTCAAATAAAAGTGGAAAGTGCAGGCTGCATTTGCTCTCTAATTGGGATGGCTCCTTCCTTTGTCCTTCCAACAACTTAGCTGAAGTATGGATGGTGTGCCCCCTGTCCCAACTGTTCCACTTCTTTTCAGGGGACTGGCTATAAGGCAGCAGCACTTGCCAGTTCTCCCCACCCCACACAACTCCAAAGTTCCTCTCCAGTCCCAGCACTCCCTCCAACACCTTCTCAAATAGAAGGTAAAAGACAGTTTTTGTGTGAAGTATGAAATGTTAATACACACAGCCCATGCCACTGCACATAGAAGGCACACCTCCAAACAAGAAATGAACCACAACAAGAGATGCACACATGGGTCTGACATTTAAAATTTACCCAGACAGGAAAAAATGCCTTATTCAACCAAGGAGTAAACAGTTACAAGAACTGACAGGAACTACTGAAAAATACACCAAGAAAAAAGAAACAGCATTTGGATCTCAGAAATTAAAGTGGTAAGTACACCATTGGACAGTCTGGGCAAGCCCTTATTCTCCCATTCAGATAACCAGGAAAGTTAAGGGAAACCTAAGTTCATTTTAGAAGTACAATTAAAAACTGGCAAGGTCTTGCTCTCACCAAGTCCACTCCCAACGCTGCTTACAAAGCACCAGAAAAATAGCATTAAAAACATTCACCTCTCAATTGTTTTGCAAACACTGGTTTTAGACTTGATGCTCACACCGGTGATGGTGCTCGCTGTCATCGTGTCAGCACCTGGTATGGCTGCAGTCCACCTGACAGGAAGAGCAACAAAATATATATGATATAGTTAGTGTCACTGCGAATTCAGTCCATTTCTTGTACGGACAACAAATTCCTGGCCACAGAATATATTCACTCTGTTCTGTATCAAAAACAACAGGTGCAGCTACATTTCTGGCAGACATTCTATACTAGCTGAAACTTCCAGGTTAATCTTCAACAGCAGTCCAATATATACACATTACAGTAGTCCCAACTGGAAGTTTGCTGGAGCATGGATCATTCAGGTCAGGCTAATGGTAAAAGGCCAGCTGGGTTTCAAGTAACAAAGCTGGATCAAGGACCACACTCAGCTATGGTTCCATTCTTTCACAATGAGAACAATCCTACCCGGAACAGGCTGCACACCTAGTTTCCTGACATAAGAGTGATTTACCCATAGTGTCTCTATCTTGTTGGGATTCATACTTGATTTACTGGCTCCCATCCAGTCCTATTATCGTGTCCAGACCTGCATGGCATCACCTGACTGAGACAGGGATCACACAGCAACTACATATTTGAGACATCTAACTAACTAACTCCTTCATATCCTCATTCAGATGTTTAAAAACTTTAGAATGGTGCAGAAATCATCCAGTGCTGTATCTTCTAATACTGGTCCCGCAGATAGGAGTGGGCCAACCATATCACTGTGCCCCCCATACAAAGCCAACAGAAAAGGTTCAGCAAGATTTCACAGTCAATAGAACCAAAATATGTATTTATTTATTTTTATTTAGTATATTTATACCTGCTGTTCAGCCACAAAGCCTTTCAGAGCAACTTACAAATGGTGACGAACAATCAAAGAGCACTGGCAATAGGAAAGAATCCTGCTTCTCTCCTGGCAAAGATGATCTATTAGAGAGAGCAACACCTTTTCATGAAATTAAGCTTTGATAATAATTCATTTTATCCCAAATACTTGGAGCTGAATTGCCACCACCTTCTCCAAGATCTTCCCCCAAATGAGGATATTAACAAGGAGGAAACAGCTGATTAAATTTCTCTGTTCCAGTGACAAGCAATTCTTAAGGAGAGTCCTGGATAACCACTTCCTTCAAGAGGGTTATGACTACCCATTCTTGTAAAAGAGGTATTCTATCCACTCATCCCTTTCCCCCTGCTAGATGTTAATCACAGGGCTTGGAAACATTACTTTTTCAATTCCATCCCATAGCCATGCTGCCTGGAGGATTCTGCGAGTTGTAATTCAAATGTAACTTTTCCAAGCTCTGGTTAGTGGTCAAGATGGGAAGTGTCAAAAGATGGAGTTCACATCATGTCTCCAAATATTTCATTCACATCATCTGTCTACAACAGGACCAGGCAGATAGGGTTCTCTGGACATCTTCACAGGAGCTATATCCATAATGGCACTAAGTTACAAATGAATATGAACAATACCTTTTCAACAAGGCTAAGAAACCATGAAACAGGAACAGCCAATTAATGAGAAAGGTTTTTAGAAAACTGGGACTATTGCAAGTACAGTTGGCCCTCCACATTCATTTGGGTTAGGAGTGCAGCACCCTCACAAAAGAGGAAAATCACAAATATCACAATGTGTACGTGTGCCTGTGGGAAGATGCACGAGAACAGCACCCAGGGTCCAAACCAAGTCAGGGAAAGAAGAGGGGAGGAGTCAGCATGGTGGCCTTACACTTCCTCTCTCTTGCCCATCTCCCTTCTTTGGTGTGTGGGGGGCATCAGGAGAGGGTTTGTGGTGTTGAAAAATTGGGCTGCAAGCTGCCTTTCTTGGCCAGGCAACAGATGATGGAGGAGGAGGGCAAGAGGCACATTTTTAAAGTGCTGCACAGCCTTACTGGAGCTGCTGAAAGGGAAGGTTCCCCCAGAAAAAAGCACCTGAGGTGGGCAGGGCAGAAGTTGAAGAAAGTCACAAATAACTAACTCTGTGAAAGTCAAACCCGCAAATATGGATCGCTGAATGTAAATTGGGTAGTTGCGTATATGGCTTGCAAGTCCTGGGTCTGATTTCATCTTTCTACAGAGGTCTAATAGGACTTAGGAATATCAGGGTTAAAACAGCAACACCAACAACATTTTTATTCCAGTGTTATTATCCTGATTAATCTACATATTTTTCACATTCTGTCAGCTTTTCTATAGCTTATTTTGCCAAAAGAACCCATTAAACACCGTAACCTCAAGGAATACTTTCTATCCAAGCAGTAGAATGCGTTTTCATCACAGCAATGGCTTAACATCCCTTACTGGTGGGACAAGGGGGTTCTGAGGGCAATATAAAACTTGGGGTCTCCCTCCTGATTTGCTGAAAGTGTATCATTGGTTTGTTTTAGTCACTGTGTGATGTAGTATACTGTTCTGGAGAGGAAAGAAAATGCCAATTTGCTGGTTATCCTACCTATTTTTTAATTTGGAGAGCAGGGGAGGGAGAGCATAGACTCTACAGAATTTTCTAAATGCCTTTCATGCAAACAGAGCTGTGAGGGAACTCCAAAGATCCTCTAGTCAAATCCTTTGCCAGTGCAGGACATCTGCCACTACAACATGTAAGGAATATGTGAGTTATACTCCAGCACATCTGAAAGCCATCAGGCTGGAGACAGCCTAGTCTAGATGTTTACTTAGAAATTTCATAGCAGTAGAAAACAAAGGTAAAATAAAATATTGTGTTTCTTACACTCCTGTTCCACCTATCTTCAAAGAAATCCAAAGCAGCTTACTTTGTTCTCTTCTCATACCCATTTTATACTCACAACAACGCTATTTCACAGGATGAGAAACACTGAATAACAAGGTCCTCCAGTAAGTTTCACAGTTGAAGTGAAGTGTTTGACCTAGTCCAGCACTCTAACCACTATATTACATGGACTCAGGCATTCCAACAGGGGAAAATCAACCTGAAACTCATTAAAATCTTTTTAAAATAATAAGTGCTTAAAAGAATAGCATGGTTGCTCACTACTACTTATAGTGGACTTTGCAATGCTTACACGCAAGTGTTGAGAGCCAGCATGGTGTGGTGGTTTGAGCTTTGGACTACAACCCTGAAAACCAGAATTTACTTCCCCACTTGGCCATGGAAACTCACTGGGTGACCTTGGGTGCATCACATACACTCAGCTCCAGAAAACCCTGTAACAGTTTGCCTTAGAGTCACTATAAGTCAGAAATGACTTGACGGCACACAACAACAACAAGATGCAATTGTTAGGTACCAGACACACACCAAAAAACAGGATCCATAGAAGTGAATTGTCTAATTCAGAAGAAATATCAAACTTCTCTAACGTGTTTACAAAAATGTGGTGTTTTGAAGGTCTGGCAACATTCTTGCAGCAAAAGTGGTACATGCAGGCAAACTATGGTGACTACATATCACCCTACAGGAAAATGACATGCATTCAAAATCTGCACAACAGACTGATCATGCAAAAAGATACCTGATGAGCCAAACACATTCCCAGGACAAGAGAACATAATCCACACTGTTGTTAAGGTCAAGGATGAATACTGCCTCTGAAAGGGTCTTCCCATGTAGGGTAATTTGGGTCATTGTTCATTATTTGTTCCAAACCAATTTCTGCTTCTTTGCTTGGTTGCACTGGAGAGTGTTTC
>CAOLHI010003384.1:92500-182585 GCA_948474755.1 Ctenosaura bakeri | reverse complement strand
AAGGCATATAAACTTATACAGTACTAAGGCATCACTACACATATTACATCTATTGAGAGCACTGGCATATCTCATGGAGATATTTACATACATTTTGTGTTTGGTAGCATTTCAGCAATATAGCATAGCAATAATCACAGTTACAGAGAGCAAAGCTCTGTCTGTCATACCAGCATTGTATAACAGAACACTGCAAATAAAAAAGTACTCACCTATTCTTGGGATTACAAACAGCAAGTAGCATCTGTGTCTTCTGGCTCAGTCAAATGATTGGTCTTCGACTGCTGTAATTTACCAGTTTTTATAAGAGGTTGCAGACAATTGTTCACCTGTCACTCATCCAATAAGGGGACAAATTCAGTGTTTCTAAAACTGGGAACCCAAAACAGCTACTCTGGCTTTCTGCCTGGGTTTCCGATTCCTCATGTATTATAGTTCCTCTTCCTCTTAATGGGAGAAGCTAATATTGCATGCTGTTTGTTCCTCTTTACTACATTGAGCAGATTTGTTTTTCATGTCTTGTTTGGATTTAGGTCTTAAACTTCAGATCTGTACATTTAATATTTCATTGTCTGTTAGATAATTCTTGATTTCTATCATGCAGATCATGAGAGGGAAAAATTCCTATTACAAAATAAAACAGATATGACAGAAACATCAACATATATGCCACATTTTCCTATTATTTTATGCCTTCAAGTCAATTCTGAGTTATGGTTACCCTAAGGCAAATGTATTGTGGGATTTTCTTGGCAAGATTTGTTGAAATTTTGGGGTTTGTCATTGCCTTCCACTAAGGTTGAGAGAGTATGTGACCTGCCCAAAGTCACACAGTGGGTTGCCCTTTCTGAGCAAGGATTTGAACTCTGATCTCCCAGAGAGCTAATCCAGCACTGACACCACTATGCTTTGCTGACTCTCTTGCCACATTTTACATACAGGTAGAAGTATAACAATCCAAACTTTTCCACCCCATCCTTTTCCACCCCATGTTCATTGATCCATGCTCATGGTAGCAGTTTGTCATACAGAATTCACCCCATTCCTTTTGAATAGACTGAACTACTGCTAGAACACTGGTCAGATCAAATATGACTCTATAGATTTTATTGATCAGTAAGAAGAGCAACATATCTTGCTCTGTAGAGGGACCCCCTTCTCCACCACTGCACTATACTTAAGGTATATACAGGCAATACCACAGCTCTCTATGTTCCAGATTTTCATTTGCTGGCTGTCTACATCGACACCAGTTTTCCCTCAAGGGGATCCCTGTAAGCCATCTCAATGTGCAGCAAAAAGAAAACTAATCATCTTGTCAATTTTATTACTCTTCAAAACTTAGGGTATATTAGTTTTATTATATATGGTGGGAGAGAACTCCAGATATTCACTCTTGGATAAAAAGAAGATGTTCTTAATGTGTAGAACTCAGCCAACAATAGATGGAAATCTGTATCTAAAATGCATTGTCTCACAGGTTCAATGACTTTCTGTTGGATTAAAAGTAGATTCCCAGGTTGTCAGCCCTTTTTCTGGGAAAGATGAAGAGTGGTTCAATTAAGGCACAGCCTCCTTTATCAGAATTCACAAGCAGATGTGCTGAATCTCTTGAGTCTCTCTGAGACTAGTTGTAGCAAAGTAAGGCAAATAGGCTATATGAAAGTTTCATAGTTTAAAACTTTGTTAATTACATTTAAAAGTATATTCACACACACACACACACACACACACACACACGTGTAATGCTTAAGCCAAGGCTAACTACAGGAGAGTTTCATGCGAAGAAGTCCCTCAGCAGAGCCTGCACTCACTGTCTTGAGGAAGGAAGAAGAGAAAGAGAGGCGGAGAGGAAACGGTCTTTTATGTGTTTTCAAACCCCCATTGAATAAATCTTACTAAAACAGAAACCCTGTGATAGATTCATCTTAAGGCAGTTGTAAGTTAGAAGTGACTTGAAGGCACACAACAACAAAGGGTCACTAACAGGATGAGGTTCTTTCTAGCTATCATATCCTTCCCCTTTGAAAACTGACTTATGACTACCCTCAGACAAACCTATCATGAGGATTTTCTTAGCAATGTTTTTTGCTGAGAGAATGGCACTTGCCTGAGGTAACCCAGTGGGTTTCCATGGGCAAGTGAGGATTCAAACCCTGTTCTCCAGAGTCATAGTCCCTGATAAAAGGGACACAGAGGCAGTCATGTGCACACACCTAAACTGCTTCCTGGCACTTGTAACACACACACCCCACACCTGTTGCTGCTGCAGCAGGGCTTCACAGACCTCCTGTGAAGGCCCCAGGTTAAGAAGAACTGTCATAGGGCAATAAGTCAGGATTGCATGTAATGCATATTTGTTGTATGTGCATGTGCAGATTGCCAGTCCTTTGTTTTAGGATGCAACTTTTCCCCTAGTGGTTTCCTCCCCTCCCCCGTTGAATATTTTTATGTTTTCAGCATACATCTGTAAATAAGTGTTTGCATTCTATGAGAGTCAGGAATACACCACTATTCATTTGTCCAGACATTTTGCGTTGATATGGATCTTCAGTTTCTAGGCATGAATTAAGCTAGATTATTCTTTAGTTTTACAATAGTTTTCAGGATCTCTTGCATCCAGTAATCCACAAGTGTCTACTTTACATTTCAAAATCTAACATGATTATTTTGGGATAAATGGTAAAACAATAGCCAGCTCATGTCATTTCAGAAACAACATCTGTATTTGAAACATAAAACTTATAAGAAACTAATTGTTGTTAAGGGCTTTCTAGTCAACTCTGACTTATGGCAGCCCTATCGTGGGGTTTTCTTGGGAAGTTTTCTTCAAAGAGGTTTGTCATTGCCTTATCCTAAGACAGAGAGTGTGAGTAGCAGAAGGTCACGCAGTGGATATCCATGGTTGAGTGGAGCTCTGAACTCTGGTCGTCTGAATATACTTCCTACTATGTGACTGCACTGTCTTAGACAACAGATACACAGCCTTTGAGCCATTTTTGTTTTCTTACTATTTGCTTCTGCCTCTGATACATTAGAATCCTACAATTTGCAATTTAGTTTCTAAAAATAAAGCCCTCCTCTCTATTTAGTCACTGAGATTGCACAGGAAAGTTAGAGCAGGGGAGAAGAGAAAGGAGTATAGAAAGATCTGGAAATGAGCAGATGTATTCTATTTTTTTCCCTCAAGAATGTTTTCTGGGAGAACACACTGTAGATTGAACAGAATGATTTTCATTTGTTTACTGCTGTTGTGCTTAAATTCTGTAACTTGTTGATTTTGCTGGTTTCCTAAACATCAAAGTTAAAATCCCATTTGATAGAAGGGTATCTTTTCATCCTGGCTTAAGGCCCAAGTAAGGAACAAATTCCCAGTAACAATGACACCTCATCAGTAGGGTAATTCTGTCGTATATTTCTATTCTTTTAATGGATAAAGAGGTCGGCACCACTTTAAGAAAAGAAAGCTAGACAATCGCTGCTGCTGTATCCAGATCCAAGACTGTAACAAACTTATAAAGCCCTGGCTATTGGAAGTTGTAGTTGAAGACAATCACTGGTTTGTGTGCACGAGAGAGAATGTAAATGTGAATGAAGGGTGTTGAGCCAGCTGGACTCTTGAGCCCTTCAAAGTCTAAATCCTCCTGTTATTCCACTAATTGAAAAGTTGGAGGAAGAGAATAATCAGCTTCTGCTCCCTGTCAGGCCAATTTGAAACAGAGTTTTATAAAAACATTCAAGCAAAACCAAACGGGTGGAGCACAGAAGACGCAAAACTGCTGCAGGTATGGTAAAACAAATCTCTCTCATCAAACGTTTGGTTTTATTCTTTGTAGGCTTATGGTTATCCATGCAATTTGGTACTTAGCAAAAAGGTGTGATTGATTTTAGTGCTTCCCAAGTCCACTTTTCACAGCACAGCATGTTCACCGTGGTATTGATTGTGTAATAGATTACAGAAGGGTTTTTTTCCTTGGGAAAAAAAAGAGTGGCCTGACAACATGAAAAAAAAAATAGAATACAGATGGAGGTACTGGGGTGAAACTTTGTAAAAATGAAAGAAAGAAAAGAGAAGACGTGCTGAAGACCCATGTTGCAGCTTTCAGTATCGGATTACAGATTTAGTTTTCCTTTTTGTTCTGGACACTGATTATAATGAAGACACTGTACTTCTAACTGGATGCTAAAACAACAAAACTGCAGTTGAATCTGAGTGTGTTCTATTGAGTATAAATTCAGGCTCGACACAAGTGGTAGTAAGTCAACTGATTTATTTACCTCGTCATATACAGCTCCAGTGCAGGGAGTCTAATATAGGCCTGCATAAGGTTTCTACTACACCAATGAGGTATTCTGGATGAGGATTATATTAAGTGCAGTAGAGAGCTGACACAAACAGTTGGTAATTTAAAAGGGGGTGGGGGTCAAAAGGGAGTAGCTGAAGAAAAAAGGTGAGTCTAGATGAAAATTGGTTAAAATATGCCCATTAAGAAACATGGCTTGACTGACCAGAAGTTGCTACTCTGAGTCATCTGTTTTCTAGAATTTGCTAATATAAGGTAAGTTTTTTGGGCAGGTGAATGGATCAATGATTGAGTGTTTTCAAGAAGAGGAAGAAATATGTTCCTTACAATCAAAAAGGAGAGGTGGGAAGAGGAAATGTACAATAATGTGCTATGTCTCAACATGTCAGAACACCCTTTCTCATTGAGGACTGGAAAGTATGAAAATATTCTTACATTGCTACAGATACCAAAAGTCTTGCAGCTTCTTAGAAACTGTGGCCATTTCTGCCCTGTGTGTTATAGTGCTATTATTCCACTTCCCAACCTCCTGTGGAATCCTGGGTTTTCAGTTTAGGGAGGGGGCTTTAGAATTCTCAGCCGGAGAGCTCTTTGGCCTCAGTGAACTACAAACCCCAGGAGGTTGAAAGTGGAATAACAGTATAGTGCAGAAACAGCTTAGGAAAATAATTACTAATGTTTGCGAGCATATCTGTAGATGGAAGACTTCTGCATGCCTGTAGCCTTCCCTATGTTGAATCTGTTTTCTGCATCATGTGTAGTACATGTTTCGCTTTACAGATGTTTCCCCAATGTGTGGATAAAAGGGATGAAGTCCAGTGGACAGTGAAATATTCAAATAGCCATTTCTTTTATCTATTACTTATACACTCTTTCTTAGTTGTCTTTCTATATAGAATGCATTGGACAGCTTACCCGATACAAAAGTTCCAATCCACAGTGTGAAATAATGGATAAAAATTCAAAATCATAAAATTTTGGAACAATTGGCTTCAGCCATATTGAACATGTGGCCCCAGCCTGGGAGCTTATAAGCTTTGTGCCAGACACATTTTGACATTCAAGCACATATTACCAGTGTAGTGGTCAGCTCACCATATTTGTAATTTTGCTCAAGTTGCCTGAGCGAAAACTGACAAAATGGAGGTTTGCAATGGGATGTTGCAGCACCTTTGAGACTAAATGAAAAAAAGACGTTGGAAGCATAAGCTTTCATAGACCTAAGTCTGCTTCATCAGATGCATGGAGTGAAGTCTGTGAAAGCTTATTCTTTCTCTTAGCTTCAAAGATGATATGTTACCCCTTTGCATACAGATGCAAACTAACAAGGCTATATCTTTGAATTCTACCAGAAGAGAAGTACAGTCCTCCTTCCACATTCATGGATTTGACCTTTGTGAACTTGATTATTCACGAGGTGCCTGTTGGCCTCCTCTCTTCTACGCTTCCCATTCCCCTGCTTTTTCCCTGGGTGAGTGAGTCTTCCTTCCATGGACCTGGGCAAAAGGCAAGCAAATGGAAGGGGGCAGCCCTGTGTGTGCCTTCTCTAGTCATGTCACTCTCCCATCCACTTGCTTATCGTTCAGGCACCAGGAAGGCAGCATGCCCAGGCAAAATGCAAGTGAAAGAGGGGAGGTGCGTGGCTGCCTCTCCCATTCACTTGCTTATTCCCAAGTGCCTGGAAGGCAGTGCACCCAGGCAAAACTCAAGTGACTGGGGAGAGAAAGGTATACATACATGCCTTCTCTGGATGCATGGCTGCCCCATCACATTTACTTGCATTTCCAGGCAACTGGGTAAAATGCAAAAAAATGGTTGGGAGGGAGATGTGTGCACATACCTTCACCAAGCATGCGACTGCCCCCTCCCAATCACTTGCCTATTGCTTGGGCTCCTGGAAGGCAGTGTGTCAGGGTGAAATGCAAGTGAATGAGTGGAAAGGTGTGCATATGGCTGTCTCCTCTCATTCACTTGCCTATCACCTGGGCACCTGGAAGGTAGTGTGCCAGGGTGAAATGAAAGTGAATGAGAGGGGAAGCCCTGTAAGGGAATGAGAGAGGGAGCACTTGCCTGGAGGGTGGGGGTGAATCTTTTTGCAGTGTTTGACTTTTGCAAGGGTTCTGTGATCCAAATCCTTGAGAAAACTGAGGGGCCACTGTAGTTCATAATGGTTACTAAGTTCAAAATACAAATAGGCTTAGCTCAGAACTGAAGTAAGTTGAAGTACGCTTTAATTAAAGACAGAGAACAAGGTATAAGCAATATTCCAGGACAAATATTCTAAAGCTGTCAATATGGCCATCTGTTAAGAGAGCCAGATATGTACATTCAGTGTTATCTAACTAAAGGCTTTCAGCATAAGGAGGGAGGTAATATTTTGCAGTTGCCGTTAAAATGTTGTATACCCAGACTACCTTCAAATAGCTGAGAAAACTCTCAGCTGAAAAAAAATCCCATTCCTCTTTGGGAGTGATGGAGATGTTTCTCCATCACTTTGCTTGGCAGCTGCTTTGAACAGCTGTCCCAGGAAAGACTAGAGGTGGAGGCAGGATCCAGTCCGACTAGAGGAAAACTGGGAGAAATAGGAGACCCTGCAGGGAGTTGGGTTGCTAATCCAGGCAACGGGAGAGCATGTGGACTTGTCACTTCTCAGTACTGAACCCCTGAAGATCCTATTTGATTTCAGTTACTTTTGCAAATATCTCCAAATATCTCCAGATATGACACTGAATGAAAACTTTTAAAAAGGGAGGGGAATGCTTTTTTCAGGGGTACCATTCTCTCAATGATAAGTCTGGACACCCCCCTTTTTCTTTATACCTTTAAGAGGCTGGGAGAGGAAATAAAATGCTCAAAATTGCCAGTAGCACTTGAATCTCTTGTGCATGTTAGGGCTGCTTCTCTTCACTTGCATGGTTTACATTTTCATGTCTGAGACATTCATGCAGTGCAATAGGTTTAGGTATCTTACCAATGTATGAATGCAACACTGGGTAGAACATGATTATTACATGAAAAGTCGATATTATTTGATGTGCCAGTATATTACAGTCTACACAAGAGAATCTTTCTAGAAATACATATTACTATATTTTAGTGAACTAATGATTAAAAAGGACTTCATAATACAAGCTACATTTTTAAGCCACATGCTTCATATAAGTTTCCTTGCTGTATTTTATAATATGCAAAAGCCTCAAATGTTCTGCACGTCAAAAGGTGCCTCCAACAAATTCTGCTGAACACAGATGAGCACTGCAATACACCTGCTTGTTAACTGTGCTTATGGAAGATTACTTCTGTGGGACTGGGACATGTATATGGGATCTTGATAGGAAAACCTGTGGCTTTGAAGGAATAAGTCTCTTTCCAGTAATTACGAGGTTTGCCAAAATTCTTGATTTCCAAGTTCTTTCTTTTGTTTGCTTTTGTTGAAATGAACTTTCTTTTGTTTGCTTTTGGTCAATTGTTGCCACTCCTTCCCCAGGAAGATAAAAATAACCTTTCAGAAGATAAAAATAACCTTGACCAGCAAAAGTTTGAGAAAGCATTGTTACACAAGTGAATCCTATGGATGGTTTTTTTGAATTCAACTTTTCACACTTTCTGTATGGTGATAGAAGACAGAATACTGAAAGGTATTTTACACTACGAGTGAAGAAAGCAAAAAAAGAGTGTCTTGTAATTTTTAATGTAAGTCCATTTCTTTCCTACAGGAGAAGAAATTAAAAGGTAAAATTGCTGTGTGTGACTGTGCAATACACAAAGCTGTGAGTGTGTGCATACATACATGTCTATGTATTTATAGTGTTCCCATGTGTGTAGCTGGAACTGCCAGTAATCTATGTTCTGCAGAAAATCCAGTGGAAAACTGCTAGTGGAGTGTTTCAGAAGCTGATAAATAAAATGAAGGGTTAAATTTTTAATACATTCTTGTTCTCATTTTTTTTTAAAAAATCTTGCATGTAAATATATATATTATGTATGCTGAGTATAAAGATAGCTCTGTCCTACCATATTGATTTATTAGATTCTCTGACATTTTAGTTGTGGTCGTTATGTTATATTTATGAGATGAATGTTGGATTCCCTCATTATGTTATCCTCATTTATTTTACATACTTTTATGGCTGGTTTTGCACAGCTTTACATTTAAAGCTTTATTGCATCTGTTAGTGTTGAGGGGAGGGGGAAGGAAGTGCTTACGGATGGGGAATTTACATGTTTACTGTCGTAATCATGATTTATTTAATCTTTGCATATAAATATAAGGAGGGTTTTTTTTCAGCCACAAAATATATGTTGACTTCTAGCCCTGATCTCTCCCTTTTTTTTTTTTTTTTGTGGGTGGGTTATGTTGTTATGGATGAGGTTTTAAGTCTAGGAAGGTTATTTGCAGGAATAGGTTGAAATGGAGAAACAGAGACAAAATAACTGTGGCCTCTAAACATACAGTGCTCTAAATAAAGATGTGGTTTTCTAGAAACCAGTCGTTTTCCTTCTGTTAGTTATTGTACTTTACAAACTTTGTTTGAAGCTATACTGAATTGAGTTGATATAGATCAGTGGGAGAGCACATATTTTATATGTAAAAGGTCTCAGATTCTGAGAAATACCCTGTAGAGCTGCTCCAAATAAGTGTGGACAATACAATTGTAGCATAATGAGGGATAACCTCACTCCTTCACTGATATTAGTATTTTCATTACTTTTATAGTTGTATAGATGTGTGACCACAGTACTTAAGATGTTTTTTATGTCACAGGCCACTAGCTTGTAGTGTTATGATGATTTTTTTTAATGTTAAAAATGGGTATTTATGCTTCTGTTGGATTACATGTAAAGGTTACTTTTTAAGAAACTATGATAATAACTTAACTGATTCATCCTTTGAACTTGCAGTCAATTACCTTTACAGTGTAACTTTCCATGATTTGGCCATCTTCATATTTCTGAAAACAAATCCTCTTTAACTTGGTGTTGCTAATATTCCTTGCCACCCAAAGTTCAATACTATGATATGGGCAATCTGTGAGCAAGTATTCTGCCTGTTCACCTGAGTGGTTTCCAGGTTCACTAAACCATTTTACTTTCCAACAATTTGAGCTTTACTTGGAAGTAGCAGTGGCCTGTGAACTGAGACTGCTGGTCTGAGCAGAGCATTTTGTCAGGTTATACCTTGAAGAAGTCCAATAAAATGCTATAATAAGAACCACTTTTTTGTGAATTCTAAAGTAACAGATGTTTCTCTAAGTACACACTTGTGCATGCACACGCACGCACACACTCTTCTAAACAGAGGCATATTTAGCGTGAAGAGCACCTAGGACAAGCATGGAAGTTGCACCTCTACCGCTGGAGCCACTTCTTCTTCCTCCTCCTCCTCTGCTAAATCTTCAGCTTTTCTGAGCCCTCCCAATATTGGCACCCAGGGCACGTGCCCTACTGGCCCCACCCTAGATACACCTCTGCTTCTAAATATGGATATACCTCAATTATCAAAGTAGATGTGTTCTTGGGCAGAAATAACATAGAATAAATAGGGATAGGGTCTTGTATCACCAAATTACAGATGTTCAACATATTCAACAGCCCTTTTATTCAAAACTATCAAATATGCACGGATGAAATGTAATAAGCACATCCAGTACGCCTTTCATAGGTAGATTAAAAACATTTTGAACCTTCTGGAGATGACTTGAAAACTTCTTTCAAAAGGCATCCACGAATGATTTCTTTTCTTTTTCATTTCTTATGATTTCCATTTTGATGGCCAAATTTAACTTTATGTTATGAATCCATAACTTAATACAGAATGCCAGCCATAGTCATAATTGTCGTTATCACTATCACTACTATTACTATCACCTTGGTTTCATAGTCTAGGGATCAATGAAGTATCATTGGGTAATGTGGCCCATTCAGAATAGTGTCACACTTTGTAACTGTAGTAGTGTGATCCTATATATGGCAATCTCATTCAGATGTTTTGTCAGTTTGTTTCAAATTGCTCCCAAAGCATTGCCTGTCACCACTGGAACTTCATTGTATTGTTGTTGTTATTTCTATTTTCACTTTAATGTGTCTTTATTGAAAATGCTTCACACTCAGTAGTCATGGAACACTGAGAGTCAAATGGAAAAATTTTTTTTAATGTGAACCTGTGTTGTTGGGGAGTGGAATGCCCAGCTTGCATGAATGACTGGTTGAACAGAAGTACTCCTCTTAGGAGGAAGGATCTACCTCCTATTTTTCTGTAACTGATAGCCAGAGCTTGAAAGAGTCACTGGCCATTTCCGCACTACACTGTTATAATGCTGCTATTCCACTTTCAACATCATATGGAATCCTGGGGCCTGCAGCTAGAGGCCCCTCCCAAATCTGCAAACCCTCAGATTCCATAGGATGTTGAAAGCAGAATAATAGCACTATAACAGTGTAGTGTGGAAATGGCCACTGTTTTGGACTGCAACCCCCAGTATTCCAAGGAATTGTAATCTTTCCAAAATAATGTTCTCAAGCTCTGATATTATCTGTGATAGCTCAATAGATTGTCCAGATTCAGTTCCTTAGTATCAGTTGCTGAAAAGCATGAGGAAGGGCTTTAGAAAATAATCCTTTCTGACTATTCTTGAGTAAAGGATGATGGCCTTTTGGTCTTACCGAGAAGGTTCAGTTCTCATATTTTTGACTATGCCCTGGATATTGTGAATGAAATTCTCCACACCTGAAGTCCCATAAAATTATTGAAATAGGTATGGATTTTCAAGAATGAATTCAGCCAGGCACTGATTGATTGTTTTTGATTTTTTCACATGCCCTGTACCTTAGAGTTCACATGAATAACAAAAATCCTGAAAATATGAAATTAATTCAAAGCCTTATGAAAGAAACACACTTGCTTAGTTAATGTCATTCAGTGAATTGCTGTCCAGATAAAATAAAAAAAATAAAAAATAAAATAAAGATGACTGGAACAGAAAATGGGCAGTGCATGTGAGTCCAAATTGTTTAAGTGGCATATTGGATTTGAACCTGGGAGACACCATGTGTGGCATTTTTGCTGTGACTGTTCTTGTGAACCATGTGTTATGCTCTGAATTTAACTATTAAGCAATAGTTAAAATTAATCCTGTGTGCAGTTACCAAGGGAGAAAGAAGGCCAGAAATGTCAATAAATCTAGCTGTGGTTTGAAGCAAATGCCACTAAATCTTAGTTGTTTGACTGCTCTCTGGTAGTGTCAAGAGCTGTTCAGCAAGACGAATTTGAGGGAGGGATGAGAAAGGTACGATATTAAACCACAGCACTGATAAGTTTAGTTAAGAGGCAGGAGACGTGTCCTTGCAGTGACATTCAGTGGCTGATATTTGTTTCCCTTTAAATAATATGCTGTACATCTGCGAGAATGATGGCTTGGTGTTTGTGACATTGCATCTTCACCAAGGTTACTGGCTCCAGGACAAGCAGTCTCTCCTCTCTCTCTTTCTCTCACACCCTGTCAATAAATATCCACTTGTCTGAGAAAGTGAGATACAGATTTTACAGCTGACACCAGAGCATCTTCATTTCCAGAAGCAATGAGTTTCAACACATGTGAACGTGAAGTAAAAATGTGTGTGTATGTGTGTGTGTGTGTGTAGGCATGTGTGTGTTGGGGGCAGGGAATTAAAGGGATATATCTTCTGAGTCTTTCTTGTCAAAGAAAGCCGTGATCCATTTCAGACAACAAAGCTCAAGGTCTGGCAACTACCTAAGCAGGCTACCTCTCTCCGGGAAGATTAATACTGCCATGCCTTCACCATTTAATGTCTGCTGATTACTAAGTCCTTGCTCCTACTGGCCACTGGGTTTTAGTGCTGTCTTACTTTAGAAATGAACAATAACATTATTTACAGCTAGTTGTCTTTGAATTCCAAAAACAGGGCTTCACCTCCATCATATATCTTTGCCATCTCCAGAACAAAATCTTGAGTGTTTCTGTATGTGTTCTAAGGAGCATAGCACTCCAAAGCACAGCAGTGATTGCCGCCCACAAATCACGTCTACTACAGAGATCTGTGTTCCAGTCTCCATAAATGTACTAATACTGGCAAAGGGTGAGGAATTATCATTGTGTAATAAAAACAGTTATGACTCTAAGAACGCTGGAACTTGAAGTACCCAATGCAGAACTTTCTGATGTGCTTTCTGTTTCTTCACTGCTTCTGCTAGTTGCCACAGTGTATAGCTAGCCCCTTCCTTTCTATTGTCCCAAGACTAATCCTTGCTCAAACTATACTGCTAAGATAGAAGAACTTAACATTTTTTCTTTGAACACCTGAGACGTTCTTGTAAGAAAATCTATATTGATCTTTAAAACAATTTCTCACGTTCCTGTGCCACGCCTTGAAATTCCAGTGACATACTACTGCATTAAGTACATCATGTGACACTGTACTCATAAATTCCACCACCTTTAAATTGTAGCCACTGTTGGTACAGAGCTTAAACCATGTATCAAGTGCATCCCATAGATTGGCTTTCTGGGATCAGTGATAAGGGTTGTAAATAGTACTTTGTATATTCAGCTTATTTGGTCTCAGTGGTGTAACTTGATCTAATTTACCACATTTCAACACCATATATATTTTACAAAAACTTGAATGAAGCTTATGATGGCATTCTGTATTTCAGTGATAGGAGTCTTACTGTTTGGTAAGCCAGTATTTTGCATCTATATATTCAGTTCTATTGCTTTTATTTAGATTATTCTGGTTTTCTGAACATGGACTGGGAGAAACAACATTGTAAATGATGAGGTCTTGGCCCAGAGCAGCACAGAGATTACCTTGTATGGGAAACTCTTGAACTTAATAGTTTAAATATAGACAAGGGTGCCTTCCTGTGTAATGTTTCCTCTTGAGAAGCAAAGTCCCACAGATCTGTGGTTACCATTCACCTATTCTGCACATAAGCAGAAAGATAAAAGGATTTGCAGCTGGAGAAAGAGACAAGTACTATAATGACTGGGTATGTTGAGGTGCTGTGGCCAGTGGGAAGCCATGATGCTGACAAGATTTATAGGCCCTCAGAATGTGTGTATAATGAGTTAGGCCTCTGGTTTTCAGACCACATAGAATAGCTGACATTGTATTCCAGAGTCAAGAAGTAGTTATCTGAAATTTTTTTGCCATAGCAGATATGTACAATTATTACACATAACATCTGACTATAAATATGAATTAAAAGACACCCAAAAGACCAAGAGTTGAAAGAATGGAAACTAAAGCAAAAAGGACGTTAATCAAATCTGAATTGTATAAAAAAGGAAGGGGGTCATGAGGGGAGATGGTGCTCATTTTAAAAATGTGAATGCAGCTGAGAAGATGTTGCTGCCCACCAGTGGAATGAAATTCTAGTTACATTCCTAAAGCTTGTGGGAACATGGTGAGCTGGTTTTGGAGAAACATTTTTTAAACATTTTTGGTGAAAATTTATGGGTGATAATATGGAGGAGAAACTCTTGGGAAGTACAGAACCAGTCTTTTCCTTGCCTCTACAATGAACACTTATTTCGGGGATGGGGAGAAGGGCATGGTAGTACAACTTTGTTAATTCTCTTGAACATTTCAGTGACTTTTAACATCCTCAACAGTAGTGTCCATCTAGATAGCTTGTCTGAGATCCAAGGACAGAGACACTTTTCTTCTAGAGGAGAGATCAGTACCTAAATTCAAGCTGTGCTCAAAGCCAGTTTGGTACTTCTATTGTGTCCCATCTGAAGTGTCCTGAAAAAGAATTTTATCTCCTCACATGTCATCTGTTTGGGCAAGCAACTGACAGGCATTTATTTCACAGGTAACATCTTCCATATCTTCTTCTTTCAGACAGACACACACACACACATATCCCTCACCTTTGTATGCTACTGGATATCTTTTTGCTCTCCATCTCTGTCTCATCCAAGGGGCTTTACAAACGGTGCTGGAGGAAGAAGAGATCCTCAGTGCTCCTTGCATCTTCCAAAGAATAAGTCCTTCTCAGAAGGTTCACAGTGTAAGGGTAAGATTTTCAGGGCTTACACATAGTGGCAGCACATCAATCAGGAGAGAAAACCACAAAAGTCCTGCTCAGTAACTTTAGTTGCAGAAACAGAGTCCCCTCTCTCAATCTTCATTCAGTGTAAAAGACTTCAGTTTGATCACCTTAAAGAGCCAGTATGGTGTAGTGGTTTGAGCATTAGCCTGTGACCCTGGAGACGAGGGTTTGATTCCTTGCTTGACCATGGAAACTTACTGAGTGACCTTTGGCATGTCACACACAGCTCCCCCCATGATAGGTTCATCTTAGGGTCTCCATAAGTTGAAAATGACTTGAAGGCACATACCAACGACAGCAAAACAACAACAAGAACAACAAAGACCATATCTCCCTAAACAAATATGCCAGAATTTTAAGATCTGCAAGGAAAGGCTTTCTCTCAGTCCCTCTACCAGCCCAGGCTTGCATGGTGAGGACATGGGAGAGAGATTTCTCAATGGCTGCTCCCATCCTCTGGAATTCCACAGGAGGCCAGTCTAGTCCCCTCTCTGCTTTCCTTTCTCTGGCAGGCAAAAGCATTTCTGTTTAGGCAGCATCTTATTGTGTGAGAATGAGGGGTTTTGTTTTTTTTTAAGAAAAAATACTTTTGTATGTTTTTATAATGGCTTTATACTGTTTTTATGGGATTAATTTTAATTGATTTAACATTTTATTTCAAAGATTATTAATTGACTGTCGTGGAAGCAACCATAGGTTCCATTCTGGGAGAAAGGCAGCATATAAATGCTATAAATAAACAAAATAATAAATTAAAAGCCTGACAAGATGTTAGTACCTGGACAGTTTCAGAAGAGCTAACAAAAATGAAAAGAGAGTAAAACTGGAGCAGAGAAGATACAGACTTTTTTCAGTGGTAGCTGCTGAAGGTGGACCATGAAATGATGATTGTGTCAGCCAGTGAGGAGGTATTTTCAACCTCTCTGGGGCCATTTCCACACTATTATTTCACTTTCAACATCCTATGGAATCCTGGGGTTTGCAGTTTTGGGAAGAACTGGCTGGCCCTGTTCGAAACTGCAAAGCCCAGGATTCCATAGGATGTTAAAAGTGGAATAATCCCTTCCGCTTGAATGGCGGACGCGAGTGGCAGCTCGGATTGAAGCTCTGTAATGGAGCAGCCTCGGGCTGCCTCCCTCTGGAATCCAGCCGCCTCTTTTGTCACCTGGAGGTGGCTAAAGACCCCCCCCGGTACAGGGGGTCCGGAAGCGGTCTGAAGGGGACCCCACAACTGGTGTGCAGTTCTGCTCTGCCCGGATGGGAGAGCAGCAGGCATCAGGGGGTCGAAGGATCTTGACGATGGATCCAGAGGGATGCCGCAGGAGCGGCACAAGCGCCCCCGAACGAGTTTTTTAAAAGAAGCAACAATGAAATTACCAAAGAAAGAAAACTTTAACCTGTCTCATTCCCTGCTTCCGTGAAAACCACAGCGATTATGGCTTGCTACGGGGTGCAGGAGCGATGGGGGAAGGACCCGGAGAAGTAAAGCTAGCAGCGTGAGTTTTGGCTTCATGGCTGTAAGAACTCAGAGTTTCTTAAAGGCGCGGGTGACATTGAGGGAAAGAGATCGGGAAGACGTGGAGGAATGAGCTGTTTGTTCCTTTAAATTTCCGGATTTTAAATTTTTCTGACTTTTAAATATCTTAAATTGGCTTAATAAGATTATTTACAAAATTGGGCATTTTTAACAATTATTATAATTCAGATAATGGAAGAAAGAGTTTGGACTGGGCAATGCAAATAAATAATGATGCGAGTTTTGAGCTTCAGGACCAGGACTGACAAATTTTGAAATTATGAAGACATGAGAGCACCCTCCTGCTTCTTCTTTTTTGATCCTTGATTGTTGATGTGAATATAAGAGTGGGTCGGTAATAAGACTTAGAATCGGAGGCTACAAAAGTGTATATCCCTGTGGAATAAGTGACTTTGCATATGGGAAAGCTACTAGAAATGGAAAAGAACAGGATGAACTGCGGTCCCACTCATGGTGGCGAGGCATCTTGGAACTCTAAAGCGACAACAAGCAGACGTTGAACTATATTAAACATTTGAGATGAGTCTGGGATGTGCTAGAAGTGTGTGGGGAAGTAAAGCAAAGCAGTTAACTTGGGTAAAAAAAAAAGGTCTTTATAGTATGGAAACTTGTATTAGTTCAATGAGATATTTTAACAGGGAATAGTCTGAAAGAGAGTGGGGAGTCTATGTTGGGCATTTGTAATCCTACCCCGGATGGCAGGGCGGTTCAGAACTTAAAAATGACAATAAGAGTACAGAAATAGATTTGTGAAGAGTTCTGGGCTATAGTCTTGCCGATGGGGTAGGGAAAGAGCAAAGCATTCGAGAAAACAATTGGGGGTTTTTTTTGTCCGTTGTTTGTGAGTTGTGCATGGACTCCCTGGATATTATGGCTACAGATCAGCAACAGAAGGTCAACGTTATGAAACAGACTCTCTCCCTATTTGGCTGTCCAGAAGTAAAGCGACGATGAGACAACAAAAAACAACAACAACTGCAAGTGAACTCTGGGTAGCTGGGTTGGGAAGGGAAGGAAAAGGAAAGGAATGATTTTTGGTGGTAGATGACATATAAAGATGAATGTAAACTACTTAAGTAGCAATAAGGGTAAAGGGGGTTATAGAATGGATATGTGTATTTGTTTAATAAGATATCTCAATGGTGTGAAAGATGTTGGGGAGTCAGCTTTGGATGTAACCCCATGTCTGGAGGTGAGATGGGTCAGAGCTTTTAAGCAACAATAAGAGTACATAGAAATATTTTGAGAACATTTTGAGGAGAGTTCTGGGCTAAAGTCTCATCTCTGGACGAGGGGCAGAGGTTTGTAGTCTGGGTTCAGATGCCCTGAGAAGCTATGGATACAGATTAGCGATAGTAGAGGGTGTGAATGGGAAGTGGGAGGGAACTCGTTTGCAGCTTTGCTTTCCGCCCATTCCTGGGGGTGAACCGGCCTATACTCTCAAGCGACGATAAGCGACAAGGGAATAACGAATATGAGTTTGGCCGGGGAATCCCATAGGGGAGGGGGGAAAGAAGAGGAATTAAGGTGTGAGGTCCTGACTGAAATGAAAGAACAGATATTTTAAATAATTCAATAGAATATATAAAGACCCATATTAATAAATTAGAGTATGTTAAAGATAGGAAAAGTGAGCAAGAGGCAATAGCAAATCAGCTCAGAATGTTGGTAATATAGTATTATATTGTAAAGGTAAATAGGGAGGAAAAAGGAAGGCCAGAATCGGGTATTAACTGGGAATCTATCAGTGGACAGGACATATTAAGGAGTGTTGAATGTCAGTTAAAAAACATGTATACATCAGGGAAAAGCGTGTGAGAAGCTAGCTCTAGCAGGGGAACAACAATGTAATGTGGTTCGGGAATGAGATCGTGTGGGCTTCGGGGGGCGGGGACTGAGACAGGATGGAAGAATATAAATATTTCATGTCAAGATTTGGTATAAAAATTTGTTTTTTATATTTGGAAACTAATAAAATTATTATATTAACAAAAAGTGGAATAATAGCGCTATAACAGTCTAGTGCAGCAATGGCTTGGGATTCCACTTTTCACTTAACAGCTAAAGCAATGATTCCTATGCTATAGCTATTTACTGAATGAATGTTGACAATACATTGAATTGTGACGTTTAAGAGAAACTCCCATTGTACAGTTTAAACATGCCTATATAAAATAGCCAATATATGATACATTTGCTATGGGCAAATGTGCAATATTCCTGGTTCTAGTATTAGAATGAATAAATTACTAGGCCGCACAAACCTATGCATTATTATGGCTATTTAAAATAGTTGCAGAAATATCCCTCTGCATATGCTCAGTTTTAAACTGAGGTAGCCACTTCCAAACTCTTTGTGTTAGGGAAGATCTACAGTGAAAGTATGTTCAGCTGTATGAGCTTACATTGTTACAGGATACATAAAGAAGAAGTGGTGGGGTGTATGTCCCTAGCTTCCTCCATCCATTTTTAAGACAACAACATTTGTTGCATTATAGTCTATCCAGCTAAAAATCAAGGATTTCAGACATACAGTCTCTACACCATGGCTCGCTAAACCATTCATAATTCAAGCAGTGCAGTAAATCACCTTTGGATGCATTGAGCCCCTTTTTCTTATTACAACATAAAGGATGCTAGATTGATTCAGTTAACAGAAAGGATGTTATTAGATGCATAGGTAATCTTATCAGATAGAAAAAACGTGTTTTCCGTTAGAAGTCCTTGAAAGAACGGGGTGGTTCTTTCATATCTGATATTATAGTGGTTTGCTGTGATGTCTCAGACCTATTTGATCACCATGATCAGAATCATATAATCTTCCAAATAATTTAGTCATAACCTCTTGGATTTCTGAAATTACTGGAAAGTGCTCAAAAGGTTCACCCGTACCAATGGACCCTAGCTAGAGATGGGTAAACCAATTACAGGAAGCATGTTGAAATAGCATCACTCATTACATGAACATGAGTTAGCAGTGTGATGCGGCAGTCAAGAAAGCCAATGCAATCCTCGGTTGCATCAATAGGAGTATGGTGTCTAGATTGAGGGAGGTACTGGTACCACTCTACTCTGCTTTGGTTAGATCTCATCTTGAATCCTGCGTCCAGTTCTGGGCACCCGAATTCAAGAAGGACATGGTCAAGCTGAAGCAAGTGCAGAGGAGGGTGACCAAAATGGTTAGGGGTCTGGAAACCATGTCCTATGAGGATAGACTTAGAGAGCTGGGTATGTTTAGTCTGCAGAAGAGAAGGTTAAGAGGGGACATAATAGCCATGTTTAAATATTTGAAGGGATGCCATGTAGAGGAGAGGCTTGTTTTCTGTTGCTCCAGAGACCAGGACAAGGAGCAATGGATTCAAGCTGCAGGAAAGGAGATTCCACCTGAACCTCAGGAAGAACTTCCTGACAGTCAGGGCTGTCTGGCAGTGGAATATGCTGCCTCTGAGTGTAGTGGAGTCTCCTTCCTTGGAGGTTTTTAAGCAGAGGCTGGATGGTCATCTGTCGGGAGTGCTTTGAGGGTGTTCCTGCATGGCAGGGGGTTGGACTGGATGGCCCCTGTGGTCTCTTCCAACTCTACATTTCTATGATTCTATGATTACCTATCTATTCCCAATCACAATTCAAAGTGCTGGTTATGTCCTCTAAAACTCCATATGGCTTAGATCCAGGGTATGTCTGGGGACTATATTCTCCCCTATAAACCTGCCTGCGTTCCGAGGACTTAAGAGGAGAACCTTCTCTTTGTCCTGCCACCCACTCAGGCATGTGTTGTGGGGATGTCGGAGAGGGCTTTCTCAGTGGCTGCTCCCAGGTAGTAGAATTTTCTGTGAAGAGAAATTTGGCTGGCTAAGTTCTTGCTATCCTTCCATTGGCAGGCATAGACCTTTTTTTTGAAAAATGTATTTATTCAGGCGGACTTTTAATAACTACTGCAATAAGGGACTTTAATGGATTGATGCATATTCGTGTGTGTGTGTGTGTGTGTGTGTTAAAAGTGTCCCCAAGAGGTAACACTGCAATGTCCCTGGAGGTAACATTGCTTTCATAATGGCCTGTTACACAAGTGGTGTTATGTGCCTGACTTTATGAAGGGAAGTGGCCAGTGGCAGTGGCTTGGAGCGTGTGGAGGGGGGAGGGGGAAGGGCAGGACTAAGGGATGTGAGGTGTGGCTGCAGTGTGTGGAGGCATGGCCAGGGCATACGGGGGCATGGCTAAGGGCTGGGATGCCCCAAAAACATTGCTGCCCTGGGGCAAACCGCCTTCTTGTCTCTACACAACTGGAAGTAGCAGCAGCTATGGAAGGTAGAGGTTGCTGGCTTCCGGCTCCTCCCAGAATGCCAGAAGCTTGAGAAGTAAGCACCCTGGAGCTGCCAGCCTTCTCTTTCCATTACCGTTCTGCTACCTTCTTTCATCTTTCTTCAGCACCACCCTTTCCCCTTTTATCATCTTTGCTTCTGCCATCAGAGTAACTATGCCAGCAAGGTATAGATTCTTGACCATAATCATTGCATTCTATAATCATTTTTACATCTATCTGTACATGCTTTTTATCTGGTTTTACTTGTACCTGTTTTGATCTTATCATGAGCCTCCTTGAGTCCCAGCCCTGGAAGAAAAGTTGGATTTAAGTATAACTAAATTCTGCTAAAGTATTTAGAACCCTCTCAGCCAAATAGGCTCCCAGAGTGGCTTACAAACAGTTAATTTGACAGTTCCCTCCCTCAGGCTTACAATCTAAATAATACACAATACACAAAGTAAAGGGGACGGCAATGGGGAAGAAATACTGCTTACTCTTCTCTCCCTCAGAGGGTACAATAGTTGCAATTGAAATGAAGGGAGGGCCTTTCATCAACTGCTGGGGCCAAGGCATGATGAAGCTGTTCAGAATGTACAACCTTTGGCTAGGTATTTCTGCATGGATCATGCCAAATCTTAGAGGAGTAGTTGAAACCTGTTTTTGTGTGTGTGCGTGTGCCTTGTAATTTTTTATTTTTCTCCCCAGAGCGGCACCTTCCCAGCCATCTCGGGGAGAAGACAATATACAAAATGAGATTTGGTTCCAGGCATTGACAGCATGGAGTGCACGGGGAAAAGGACCAGGCACTTCCAAAGACAGCAGTCACGAGGCTGGGGGGTCCGTCGAAGACCTGGGGATGGACTTAGGGATGGCCTATTCAAATTGAAACTTGTTTTTTAAAACAAAAATGTATCCATCTGGGGAATATTTAAAAAAAAAAGAAGCCCAGGCCCCAAACATTACAGATATTTGATTTGTTTCCAGGCTCAGCATCAAATTAGCCATGTACTTGGACATGCCCTGGAATCCAAATTTTTTCTCATTCTCAGTGTTGACACCTTTTATCCATATGGCTATTCCATGAAAACATTGGGCTAATGATCTAAAAAAAAACACTTCAATGCTTAAAACAGTGAAGTGATCAGAGTGCTGTAGAAATATTTCATGGAGTGTCTGGAATATTATGTACCATGAGATGTGCAAAAGCTATGAAGTTCAGAATGTGGATGAAATGGATACTTAGATGCCTATCTAACAAAGTGTTTCTCAAGCTCTCTTCAGTAAATAATCTGAAAATATGCAGAATACTAACATCTTTATTTTTTCAGTACTTGTGAGATGGTTAATGCTGATTACGATATGAAAAATCAACTTTAGAATGAATGAAAGCAGTGAAAACTAATAAGATTGTATGTTTAGTAAAAAGCCGCTAGATAAAAATACTTCGTAACTCACAAAAGATAAGAAACACTAGAGGAACAAACCTTGCTATTCGAAGAATAAATAAAACAATAAATCTCTTCACATTACAAAATGCCACTATACCAAAGAAAACAAAATAAAGTATACAAAAATGAACATATTTTTGTCACCAAGGTACAGTGACAGATCCAAATAATACTTGGAGTAAAATAACTTGCTGAGATGCGATTAATTTCTGTTTTATTCTTGTTATATATTTTTGTTTGTATATAGTGCTGCTAAGGAGGAAGGACATTTAAAACATGTTGGGTAGAAGGTTCACATTACAAAAATTCATCATCAATAGATGATGATGATGACCAAACCTAGATGGAGACAACAGAGCAGACTCATCAGCATAGGAAAATAATTGCAGCTGTATACAATTTGAGAGCTTGTGGGTCTGTCTCTTGGCTATATTTGTAATGTACAAATCCTTACTTGTATATATTGCTTTGCAAGGAACAAAATGGAAATTGATGGTGATGAATAATTTGTAGATCTACATCCATATCTGCATATAATATCTAACCTGAAGGAGAATCAATATCTGTAGTTGGAAATGTGGATTCTAATGTGGCTTGCATAACTGCTGGTACATTGTCAGTCATTTCATAAAAAGAATATGGTAGATCAGTGCATTCAGTCCATTAAGAGAAACAGCAATCTAATTTAGTTTGAGTGTTAGATTTTTAAAATTTGAAATAAATCTGAAAATTGTATGGAATATAATATAAAGCTCACAAAATTGACAAGCTTAGAATAAGAAGTGGAGGTGAGTTATTTTCTTATTCTAAAGCAATTATTTGAGAATAGGATTTTTTTTTTAAATTTATGTGATATTGCATTTAGACTGTTAGGAAACATTTCTTATTTTCCATGCAACTTTGATAAATTTTCCTTTGTTGTTTTTTTTCCAACATTTTTTAAATATCATTTTATTGAAGTTTCACAATTAAAACAAACATTTATTATTGCTATTTCACATGAATTATTTCTTGAATCTTCCAAACTGATCTAGATTTCATTTCCAATATCTCTTAACATTGTTATATCCTTGTACTGCATTTTTCAGCTGTTTTACACTTTGGTACATAGCATTTCCATTTTCCATATTCCTGCTTCATGATATCGACCGTAATCATCATATAAATTTTCCTTTGCTTTTTAGTGATGTCTTATTTTTCAAGATATTATTGTTGGTAGGCATTGGGCTGAGTGGGGAGGGGTTATCTCATTCCACCACTCCAGGATGAGCTACCCGTACCCCAGCATGACTTGAATCACTGACCACAGACTGATATTGCACTACTCAATATGCCTTTTATGCCTTCTATGCTTTCATTTGTTTTGTTTAGCCCTATTTACTCATGTGAGATGGGTGTTGAATCAACACACGGAGAATGGAGTGCAGTAACTGTGATCTTCTTTTTCCAGTTCCATCACTCTTCACATGTGAACAGTAGTGAAAAGATCATGGATGCTTTTCAAGGTTTCTGGTCACGGGAGCATCCACAGGTAGTGAAAGCTCTCTTGTTCAGACTTACCACTGTGTATATGAAGAGAGCAAAGGGAGTTGAGATGAAGGGAACAGACTTTGTGTCTTCTCCTTTCATGTGTTGATTCAGCATGCTTCTAAAATATGGTAATTAGATTGTAGATTTCATGTGTTCAGTTTATCAGGTGATCATTAATGGGGAACTGGAACAATGTAGTATGTGAGCTCATCTTGCAGGTGAAAGATAAA
Source organism: Ctenosaura bakeri (assembly GCA_948474755.1). Taxonomy (NCBI): domain Eukaryota; kingdom Metazoa; phylum Chordata; class Lepidosauria; order Squamata; family Iguanidae; genus Ctenosaura; species Ctenosaura bakeri. Next base: position 159,155 of record CAOLHI010003384.1, on the reverse strand, counting down.
GAAGCAATGTATCAGGTTACATTTGATATTTAGAGAGAAGTTATGTAATAAAATGAATCTAGGTAGACACTGTGAAAGTGGAATCCCCATGCTATATTCTTAATACAATTAAAGCTGGTTGTAAAATTTAGCATTGTATAATAGTACTGCCAAGTACATGAATTTAAAACAATGGCATGAGACATTTACCCTGTTACTAGCTCTTTAAGGAGTATTTTTGGGGTTGCTAGTGATGATTTAAAAGATAGTGTTCTGCATATTGGCACAAAGCTAACAGGTTCTTTGGCACAAAGGATGGCCTAGACAGTTTATGGAGGCTAATAATTAGGTTTCACAGAGAGTAATCACACATATTCGACTGCTGTTTTGAGAAAACAGACTAGTTTGGTACAGATGTTACTCTCCTTTAATTTACTGGTATGTAATTTTCTGTTCATAAGTCAAGGGTAAATGAGAGGAGCTGCTCCCATTGAATATATGGTGTTTTAATTGACTTACTGGAATAAAGTTTGCAAATGGGCACATAGGGAGTTCCTTGCATGATTTCCTTTTGTGGTAAGATTTATTATTGCCTCCCTATACACCACTTTGTACTTTCAATCACACTATACTCAGAATCGTAATGGTTTACCTACGTATTGGTGTAAGACCAGATTCATAGATTGCCAAAGAATGTGTGTGCTTGCTAATCCTATATTTCACGGGCCATGTATCAAAGCATTATCTTAGTCTTTAGCTATCTTTCTTTTGTTGTAGCTGTGGTTAGCAGAAGAAATAAAACCTTGTCATGGCAATACAATAAACCTTCTGTTCATCCTGTAACTGAATTATTCTTGCTAATTACAATAAGCATTCGTTTTTCTTGTTTATGTGTACAACACCTCAAATTTAAATTTATCATTTTTTATCCTCTTAATTTTGATGTTACTGATGTACATTTAATCTCAATTTATTTCAGCTAGTCACAGTAACAAAGCTTAATGTATGGAAACAATATTTATTTCAGCAGCTGTTAAAAATCTGTGGATATGGATTAATGTCAGCTTCTAAATGTGCAGTGCTTTAGTTAATTCCATCCAAGGACAGATGATATCATCCTGTAGGAAGGAATATATTAGAAACTGTCAGCCAAAAGGTAGTAAAAGTAGGTGATATGTTATAAGGAGGACTAAAAGGTCATTCAAAGAAGAGATATTGCTAATAAGTCAATTAGAATTTTCTCACTGACATTTTACAAATTTCTGGGTGGGCTCTAAAACATTTTCTGTGCTAGCTAAATTCATGTCCCAGACTGGAAAAACAGGAATCGTGTGTTCCATGGAAATCCTTTATGAAATGAGTGAAATGGGAATCAACTACACTGAGATAATCCACTGGGAGGAAATAAAGTCAGAGGAGGAACTGTTCATGTCACCTGCATGACCACATCAGCTTATTATTTCTGAGTTGAGCTCAGTTGGGCTCTGCATGTTAAAGGTGCTCTTCTTTTGGGTATTCATAACTCTTAAGGCTGGGACACTGTTATGAGCTTTATACAGGGCTTATCAGTTTCTGTTTATGAAAGACACCGTGACCTATCTTTTGTCCAGAGTTGGCCACTGAGATCTAAAATTTACTAGTTTTCAACTCTTTACTGTTTTGCCACCTGGGCTTTGTTCAGGTTGTTCACTGTGACCATCAAAGTTCATACCAAGCCTAAAATTATAATGTCTAGGATATCGCATACATACTTGTGATCCACTAAGAGCAACAGAGAGGGCTGCCTTAAACTTAAATTATGTATCCCATCATGGCTATGAAGAGTCATTTCTCCTCAATCTTTGAAAAGACTTCCCATTGAGACTTCCCAGAGTCCAATGCTGTTGCTCTAATCAATGTGTGGGCAACTGTGGAATGCTAGATGGCCACATTAGCTCCCAGGAAACCTTGGAGAGCTGCCCCCTGCACCACAACTGCTCCTGAAAAAAGAAAATCAATTTTTCTTCTTCCAAATGCCTTCTAGAGGGCACAAGGTACATTTTCACCATGTTTTGCCTCTTACTGGGCTATTTTAGGCCCAAGAGGAGACATTTTTAACAACAGGAGGTGAGCAGAAGTAACTTCCTGTTTCAAAAAACATTGGCCCAAGGCAGCACCAAATATGGTGGAACTGACCCCTAGAGGATATTTTGGAGAAAAGTGTTTTTTGAGAAAATTAGCAAAAATTGTTTTTGACTCCTGGGAGGCCCAGGGGCCTCCAAACATGGTGGAAATGTCCACCATACCATTTAGAGGGAATTTGAGATCTTGGGGTGTGGGGTCTTCAAAACAGCCCTGGGGGTTGCATGTGGTCTGCAGGCTGTAGTCTACACCATTCTAATTCTTGGAAGAAAAACCCATTGACTGCAAAAGGACTTGCTTCCAAATAATCAAGAAATATTTCCTTTGGAAATAAGGTAATACCCCTGAATTCAAATTGGCTTTGGGAGAGAGAGAACAAAATAGGGTTTAATCAATGAAGAACATGCGTGTGAAAGAAAATAGTGCAGCCAAGAGGGGAGTCAGATTTCAAATAGTTACTTACCTGGTGTCCTTGAAAAGGCAGCATATAAACTGAATAAAATAAATGCATTAAAACATTGCGTTACACAATTCTGCATTAGGAATAGTAGTTCTAACAATTTATATTCAGTTTTTAGTCTGTTCCACACTCTTGTGATAGTAGTAAACAGTACTAAAACACACGATTCAAAGTATTAACCTGCCTGCTTCCTGTCTCTCCTACACACATATAATCACAAAACTGTTTTCCATAAAGCACCACTAGGTTCTTCCCATTTCATCTCAGATATGCCCCCCCCATATCTGACAGCAGTATAGCTCCAAGTCTTCATGCTTTTGATTCCTAGGGACATACAAGGCCTAGTGACCTTCATTCTCAACATGGATAGGTTTAGGTTATCAGCATGGTTTTGCTGGGGTAATGGTTCCTGGGGAACATACGATTGTAGGGAACTTCTCCATGTCATTATGCCATAACCACCCGCTTTCAAATCTGATTGTTCAGGAGTAAGCCCTTTGAAATGCTCTGGAACAATCTTCCAAGTAGAAACATGCTTTTGATTGCACTAGTAAGATCTTGCTGTTCAGCAGTTTTCATTTCCTCAGAATGACTTTGTGCACATGCTTTCGTGTTGTAAGGCCCAGAGCCATCCCAAAGCCCTGGGTATTGTGTGTGTTCATTTACAGATGTGAGCATATGGTACAGAGATGCAGAAGGAATTATGACTGCAGTGCCTTAGGCAGAGTTCTTGGAACTCTGTCTGAATAGTTAAGTGGGCCATTTCTCAGTTGTGAAATATTTTCTTTCATTGGTCAGAAATTCGTATTTTCTGATATGTTAAAATAAAGGAAAGATGGTTATGACAGGAATTGCCAAATCAATCTCCATTCCTGTTTTCCTCAAGAAGATACCAGTTAATCCGAATTGGCAGTTTAGTACTTGTAGCTTTAGTACTTGTAGAATCTCAATTTTTCAAATGTAGTTTGGTGCCTTTTAAATTTCTGTTCTTGTTCAAACATTGGGATAGGGCTGACTGCCTTCTCTCATGGCAGTTATCTCTAGACATTTCCTGTGCCTTCAGTTCAAAGCCGAGTAAAGTAGCTGACCCCTCTTAGGACAGTGAGATCCAGTAGCTCATAGTATCTTGAGCTCTGGGGGACAGTAATTTATTTATGTACTCACCCATATAATTTGAGGCATGCCTCTTTTTCTGTTCCCCTGATATTGGTGCTCTTCCCATGTAGACAAAGCCATCATGGAAACCTCCATAAAATCTCTAAGAGGGAATCCAGATCTCCTTCTTCCAGCTTGGCAGTTGTTCTCACATCTTGGAAGTGGATTTCCAATTGTTCTCATGCCCCTGAGACATAATCACATGTACCACGAGACCGCTTTTATAGTTATTTTCCTTTATATAGATTCGGCTAAATGTCAGAAGAATAGATTCAACACATTAATAAAATTACACTGATAGTTACAGAGAAGCATTAACAATAATAATCATGCAATGGCATCAGGAAAAGTACTAGGAATTCTGTGATAACCTACAACATTATCATTTATCATAGTATATACTGACAGGGCATGGGGAAGAAAGTTTACTGTTACAAATGTGCTTTTAATAAGTACAGCAGCCTCTTTGAAGTACATATTTCATAGGAGAACAATGATTTTTATACACCCACATTGAAGTATAAATTGAACAAGACCTTCAATGATCTGAGAATTACAGAAGTGAACTCCTCTTCTTTTAGGCATGCCCTTGATTCTACCCATTCTTACTAAAAGTACATTGCAGCATGAGCAGAGATTTCATGAAGAAAGAGTTTGGGAAGGTCTTCTACTAGTAATAGCCAGATGTTGCTGGAAGGAGGAAGCACAAGGTTCATTCTCTAATTCATCTTACACAGAGTTGTGGGGGATGTATAATGTGTGACTATAAAGAATACAGTGGCTTCATCTTGAAAGTTTTTGTTTATGTTGTGAAACCGAATATCATAAAGCAAGCAGAGGCTTTATATATAAAAACTCCATACAAAAATTCATTCATTAGGTGAAGTTATAGCAAGTTGGGGGAAAAAACGAAGGAATCCTACAAATTCACACATACACACACTAGGAGTATTGAAAACTAGTGTTGAATAAGCATTTCAACTATGGAAATGACTGGCTGGGTCTGTCATATTCCTGTGTCTTAGTAAAAATTTTTTTAAAAATCCTTCTAATCAGTATATGTCAGTTTAATTATTTTCCTCCCATATTAAGTCTTTATTGTATCATTGTAGTGGACATTTGCACTACAATCCTTATATATATTTATTTAGATACAAGTCATACTGAGTTCAATGAGTCTTACCATGAAGTAGATGAGTAAAAGATTGCAGCTGTAACTATTTACTTAATACAGGATGCTATGCTTGTCATAATGGTCATTCTTGATCAGATGCTTGTCAGTATGCTACAGTTGGTGACATCAAAGATGGAAGTGCTAAACTGATTATACTATTCTTTTTTCATCTTGATGGCTGGGGAGGAACTCAACTTAACTTAAATACCCTACAAACCCTGCCACAAAACTAAAATGCCAACTCTTTCCCCACTCCTACTGTGGAAACAAGATTACGGGGCCAATAACATCAGAGGTGCATTTACTTGTTCCTCCTCCAATGTGATATATGTCATCCTTTGCCAGCAATGCCCTGCTACACTCCATATTGGACAAACAGGACAGTCTCTAAGTAAGAGGATAGATGGACACAAATCTGACATTAGAAGTGGCAGTACCCAAAAACAAGTTGCAGAAAATTTCAGCATCCCTGGACATACAGTGAGAGGTCTACAGTTTGCACTCCTTGAACAAGGAAATTACAAAGAAAGCCCAGGAAGAGAAATAGCTGAATGGAATTATGTTCACAAATTCCAATCCATTAGCAGAGGTATGAACAAAGGCAATGGCTTCATGGTACACTACATATATTAGTACAAGGGCCCTTGCTACTGCGCATGTAATGTAGGGAGTCTTCTCAGAGAGAATTTTGAACCCAGAAAAACTGGCATATTTATTGCTTTCACACATCAACAGTAATCGACCACACTACAGCTCTGAAAGACCTCTATCACTTCACGGAGCCTTAGAGCAAAGGTCATGCTTTGTATCTTTCTGGATCCTGTTAGGTTCTGTCTCACTCCCACAACTGTATAAATAGGCTTTACACTTAATATCACTCAGTACTGCATCCAAAGAAGTGGGTTTATATCCACAAAAGCTCATGCTATCTTTTTTTTAAAAACAGTCTTAAAGGGCTACTACATTCCTTTTCTCCTCCCCCTCCTTTCTCCCTTTAAAAAAAACAACAAACCTAAAGGAGTTCCTGTTTCAAACAGACTTTTCGGGAATGAGATGCATGCACCTGCCAGAAACTGAGTGCAGTAATACAGATTTATAAGTTTAATTTTTCAATCTTTCAGTGTCCAGGTGTGGCTGCTACTGTAGATGTAACCAGAGGTCAGTTTAATTAAGATTGGCCCTTTTCTCTTGGATGCTGTGTACTGAATTGTTGTCACTGAGGGCCTCTCATCCTTTTGTCCAATGCCAGCAGCTGGTGACAGCTTGGCAAATTACAAGTTTCTTGGCTTAAAACAGACTAAATTGCAGACAAAACAAGTCATCAGCTGAGTAAATACCACACCTCTGTTTGGCTTCATGGGAAAGGAGGAGATTAGCATGAGTACTTAGTGTTCATAATTACTAGTAAAAGGCAAATAGTAGGCTCAGGCTGACTGGAGATTGTCCCATTATATCCAATTAACACCCACTTGATTGTTCTTAATTACTTGGATTTGATGACAGCAGAGCAAAGATGTCATTCTTCAGACATACAAATACCACCTGGGTCACTCACTGATATACCTACACAATGGTGTAAAATACTGCATTCATTGTGAAAGGGTTATTGAATATTGTGGTTATTTTGTAACTGCAACAGAAAATAGAATATCTTCTGCTTATTTCATAGTCATTGTCTTGAATTGTTAAAATTGAGGGCTTTTTTTTTCTTCCTGTGACAATTTTCAGATTGGGGAAAAAATGACATACATGTTGTTGAAAAAGGTACATGTTATTTTGAGTAATTACCAAAAATAAATGTAACATGCCAAACTGAACCTGGATATATGTGGTGAATTAAGCTGTATAGTTGGGTGTTGCTTCTTTTCTCCCCTGAAGTGAATGCATGCATTCCCAGTCAGTACTTTTGAGAATTTAGACAGTAAGGACTTGGGACACAGTGGAGCAATGGCCAGCACTAATGTGGGGAGCTCTGCAACTTGACCCAACCAAAGATGTAAAGATGCTATGGATGTATATTTTAAATATATTTATTATAAGAGACTACCCTTCTGATAAAGTCTGTTCCCTCTCATATAATACAAAAAAAATAAAAAATCCTGTTGGTTATAGCTGGCTATACTCAACAAACTGATTAACTCCACACTTCCTGAACCAATGAGCAAATGGGAATGCAGTTGTCCTTTAGATTTCGTACTTCTACTAGTTATGTAATGAAATTCTTGACTCAAAGGAAACAAACACAAAACAAACAAAAAGAAAAGGAGAGAAAGAAAAAAAAGAGAGAGAGAGAAAGAAAAGAACAAAACCCCCAAATAAACCTAAAATGTGTAGGACAAAAAGCACTTAGAAATGCATACTTTGGGAGAATGTATTTAAATACATTCCGGTGTAGCTTTTTAAAAAATTCATAGATTAATGGAGAAATGAAATAAAACAGAATTATCAGTGAACACCTGCAAAACCAGAGTGTGTTCCACTAGGTTTTAAAATTAATTTGTTACTGTTAAACATTAAAAATTAGGAAGTTGATTAATTGAACTTAACACTAATAACTGAAATAATTTAATTCATTAAACTAACATTAATTAATTTTATACTTAAAACATTAGTTTTTGGAAGAGCCCATGTGGCTTATAGAGATTTGCACGGGGGTTCTCACCATGGATCCCAGGATATTTCTTTGCTACTGGTTCCTTCAAACTTGCTCTTCACATTTTAAAATTGCCTTCCCCAAATCTGTCTTTTTTCCATATAGATAACAAAGGCCATTTCTGCCCTACACTGTTAGGGTGCTATTATTCCACTTTCAATATCCTGTGTAATCCTGGGGTTTGCAGTTTAGAGAAAGGCATTTAGAATTATCAGCCAGAGAGTTCTTTGTCCTCTGGAAACGGCAAACCTGAGAATTCCAGAGGCTGTTGAAAGTGGAATAATATCACTATAACAGTGTAAGGCAGAAATGGCCAAAGTCCATAATATAGTTATTACTTGGTGATAGTGAGAGCTCTGGAAACTGTTGGTTTGGCAAGACTTACTCTAAAGAATAGGATCTCACTTAATACTCTGTTTAGTTATGGTAAACTTGGTCGCTGATCTCCAACTCTTTTTTCCAGCTACCTCCACCATGTACAACATTCATTCACCCTTGAAATATTTTCTTTGTTGAAACAAATAACAAGGAGTGATAGTAAAGATTTGTAAGGAATGACGTGTGTATTTCAACAAGAGGAGACAGATCTACTGCAAGTGCAATAAGTGGCTGACTACAAAAAACAATAGGTGAATCAGGATGAAGAATTCTTATTTAGCTGTGTTTGAGTGCCTCTGAGCCAGTGTGGAACATTTTTCCTACACAACTGAGTCATTGTATCTTCTCCACCTTCAAACCAAAAGCATTCTATACAGCATCGGTACCCATATTTTCCATGGAGGAGCCAAGGATCTGAATCTGAATTCTTGGCATCTCCAGTTTAAAAGATGCCGGATCCACCTAACAAGCTCATATTCTCTGCACCTATCTTACCTCGATATTTGTTTCTTTAAGCTTCTTAACTTCGCATTTTAAGGCTTATGAAATAAATATATATATGAACTCATTATGTGGCCGCTCTCTGTTTCCTATGACGTGTGAATATTTCTAGTGGAAGTTCAGGAAAGACTCAAAGTATGTCAGGAACTCATGAATGGGGTAAGGCATGTATAATGTGAGGGATCCATTCTGAGACCCTACATGTTATATAATTTTTGCATATAACGTAGAACCCTTTTTTGATCCTGATGTCTCGGGGGTGGGGGGACAAACTTCTGTAGTAACTGTAGTAACTGTTAGAATTTATGCTATGAAAAGGACCTGTTAGTCTGCAAGCATAGAAAGTAGAATGAGGAGGTATAGGTAGATGGGAAAGAAGCTGTGAGAAGAAGTAATGGGGGGGGACTTTTCAACTGTGAGTATTTTTTTTCTTTTAATTATCCAAGCGCCCAGGATGGTGTGATCAGCCAACACACTAAAGACCACAAAGGGCTTAGTTGCAATTTATCCCAAATAATAGTATATAAAACCAGAAAATAAAATCAATAAATATTAGAGGAGGGTTGCAAAGTGTCTATCTCATACACTTAATGCCACTCAGGAGGACTCCAACAACTTCCATACATACCAATTGGGCAGATTTTCTGTGTCATATTACCCTTCAGCCCTAAAGGTCCTGACATTCTGAAAGGGCCGTGATAGCCCACCTGCTTATTCCACTTTGGGCAAGGCCCTTTCCATTTTCATGCTTCTAAAAGTCAGAAGGCAGTGGGCTGAACAAGCCAGCATTCCTTTAATCCTAATCATTCTTCTCTTACACCCTCCTATTTTACTGAATCTGGCAGAGAAAGAGAGATTGGCCACCTTCCATTCATTGAAATGTAGGATTAACTTAGGCATTAATTGAGAAATCTTTGAAGTTCAGTCAAACTGGAAGTAAGCTTAACAAGTTAATAAATTTGTTTATTAATCTATATAACCTGTGTAAAATTGACAGTGGACCCCAAGTTTTATTATTTCCAAGAAAAGTGTATGAAGCATGGATAAATGCTAACATGATCTTCTCATGCAGTCTCCTAGAAACAAAACATGTGAGTTTGTCCCATATAACAGGAGTGTGGTGATTTTATTTTAACATGCACTGCTTTTACTTGGGTTTTGTGGGCCTGCCAGTGCTCTAATTATACTTGAAACAGAGAGGACTTGCCCCTCTTGGTTTTTGCTGGCATCTTAATCTATTGTAGATGACCCTAGAGGAAGCATGAACAGGTTCAAAATGGGAGGAGTGAGGGATGGGGTATGTGGGTTTCACAACTCATTTTTATTTATAGAACTATACTCCCCCCCCAAAGTCTTCTCACAAGACATCTTTCTAAAAGTGCTCTAAAACCATTGAAAAATCAGCATAAAAAGAGGCAGGGAAGGGGAAAAAATCTTATAGCACTTTTAAGATGAATCAGTTTAGTTCAAATGTGCATTTGAAGAAGCAGGCTGTACTCAGTGACAGCCTCTGCTAAAATAAAATAGTTAACTCTTAAATTCCACAAAACTCCTTTTTTCCTTCTGGTTTTTTTTTTTTGATGAAAATTACTAACATGGTTTAAAAATTGGTACAATAAAAATGTTATTAACAATTAAAAAATTACAAAATGTCCTTCAAAATAGCACACTAAAAGGTTATATAAAAGTTGTTCCGTGTACACAGATTTTTTAAAAGGCTCTTGGTATCACTCATCTCTGACCTTATTCAGCAGAATCTACCAATTTACATTGATGATCTATTGACTGTTGATTGTTCTGTAGCTAACTATATGAGAAGTTTCTGAGGTTCAGGAAGAAGCCTCTCTAGTGCCATCAGGGCATGTTATAGAAGGGAATTGTGGCTCAGAAGCCCTGGTGTGCACTTACAGATATGCCATGTGGTTCTTGCGAATTAGAGTAATCATCTTTGTAAGGATGAAACAGTGTGGTTTAATAATTCAAGTTCATTCCTTACAGGTGTCCTTTAAGGGAGTGCTTTATGAAGTTGTACTCAATTTAACTTAAGACATAAGTAATATTTTCAATTCAGAGCAATGGTTCAGAACCTATCTAAATGTCCTTTTTGCTAAGAAATTATCCTAGTTTCGTTACCAAATGTTATTTTACGTATTACTGTAATGGCCTCCTTCTCTTAGATATGGTAGAATGGCTATATCATCCAGGCTCATTTTTATGCTGTCCTTTGGTGTTTTTTTTCTTTTTCTTTTTTCAGTTTGTCATCCAGGCATTGAGGTTCCTGCCTATATCACATTTTTCTGGAATATTTGCTTCCCACAACCTTGCCTCTGCTTCTCATACCTAATGCAATATAACATCGTTGGTTTATGGCCAAGCAATACTCCTGTCTCAGATGGAAAAAGATGTCTTGATTGACTTGTTTTTGATTCTAAAATGTAACCCTGCTTGAATAAGCTCATTAACCACCACCATTTTTGGTTGTAGACCTGCAAGTATATGTCTGCCCTTTCTTACTTTCTCCATCTGATAGAATTCAGGACACAATAGATTTGCCAAAGTAGACAAAGTAACTGTTAATAAACCTCTTAAAATCTTTTCAGAAGATGCTTTATCATGATGACAAATGTGTATGTAACTGATACAACAAATTTAAAACTTCTTTTTAAAATTCACATTTTTTTCAGTGCAACCTGAATGGGATTACCCTCCAAAAGTGTTCAGGAAGTGTACCTAGTGAAAATGACAGCAGACAGACTGCTCTGTATCCATTGTATGGACCATAGAACTCCAGTATATTCCACTGGCTTTCTGCTTTGTTTCCAATTCCAATTCATGGTGTTGGATCTTACCTAAAAAGCTGTAAACATGGCATCCAAAAGATTGCCTCTTACATTAACCTGCACTGGACCATTGTTCATCCATCTGACACCCTGATACACAACAAACCTCTTGGATAGGTGATGTTATTGGGGACTTGAGACAGGACCCGTTGGCCTAGCTCCTACAGTCCTACAGGCTAACCGGGAGGATTCCAGCCTATCCATGGCAGTACCCTGGTTGTGCAGCTCCCTCCCTCTGTGCATACACACACAGAATTGATTGTCTTTCTGCCTAAACAGGCACCCTAAAAAATAAATAATTAAGAACAACACAGGTACGTGACAAGTGAAATAGCACTAAAAGCAATGGCTAATAAAAGTACAATAAAACAATAGCAAATAATATTTTTCAATATAGTACAGTTAAGGGTGCATCCGGATTGATTGAAAATTTTGTTGCTATCTTTTCTGACTTCATACTTGGGCAATACCAAACTGAGTAGCTGGTATAAAAAATCTCCGATCATATTGGGAGCTAACAGAAAATATTCTAAGATAAACAAAATATGCATAGATCTCCAAAATAAATTTGGAAAGAACAGGAACAGGACTTTCTGGCCTGAATATACCCTAAGAGGAAAAAACAACGTTACCCCCTTTCCCTAAAAATAAGAGGGTGACTGGTAGACCACATTCCAAAGCTCTGGGGCTACTACTAAGAGACCTTAATCTGAGCCCAAAGAAACTTTGCATTGTGCAAAGAAAGAGAAATCTCAAAACAAAACATAATAGATACCATAACATAACAGATCCAGAAAAAAAGACCAACATAGGCAGAGGCTTATTTTGAATTCCATGGATTTAAATTGTATAGACGTGGTATTGATAATACTATAATAAATGTATTATGTAGAGAGAATGTAGAATGTATATGTATGTTTTTATGTTGCTAGATATTTCAGTCTTTCCCCAGTGTGAGGATGACATTCTCAACAACAACACAGTGGGGAAAACTCTTTTTCTAGATGCTTTCAGCAGTGTTGCTGACATTTTGGCATTTGGCTATAATGTATGCATGCATTTACAAACTAGTTTCTATAGGTTGTTGTACAGCAAAATTGCCTAAAGTGGCATACAAAGATTTGAAACCATATAATAAAAGTCATCCAATCAATAACAGCATAAAAGCAGTAGCATTTTCTCTGGTTCAGCTGCCTGCTTGCAATGCAATTTCAGTACTGAATATTTCTTTATTCATTAAACCTGCTATCTTTTACATATTTACTTGGGAGTAGGCTCCACTGAACACAATAGGACTTACTGTTGAGGAGTCATACATAGGGTCATAATGAAATAAATGCATTATACATTTATTCACCACACGTAAATCCACACACACAGTTTAAAACAAACCAGTGGGCTTCCATAAAAGATTGAAGATAGCCGAATAGTTGCATTATGTTCATATTTTAAAAGTGCAACCTATTATAATAAAGTTTCATGACTACTGAAACCTTAGAAGAGAAGCTAAAACAGTAGGTTGAAGATGTCATGTAGAGCTATTTACGGTTTAAGTAGTTTTTATTTTTTATTTTTTTAAATCTTCAACTCAACATTTGCAGGCTTTCAGTTCGATAGGATGACGTGGACATTAAACTACCAAAATGTCAGATTAACTTATTTGAAAGCTGCTTCTTTATTCAGGCAATTCTCACTGGGAGGGGAGAGTTGCTTCATTTATATTAGTAACTTGCTCCCCCCAACTTAAATTACACAGAACCATTTAGGAAGAATGGCATGTGTGCATCTTTGTCACATCTTTTATCATCACTACCATTTCTCCATTGAATACAACTTGTGACAAACGTGAACATTAATTACAGTTAACAAAGCAATGCAAAGTGAAGTGTTCATTTAAAAAAAAAAGCAAACCCAATCAGTGAGATTTCATCTTACGCTGAGCTTCAAGTCAAAGTTCAGAAGTCAGAAATCAAGTACCATCAGTTATCAAATTATGTTAATGATTCTAATGAAAGCTTCTGGTATTTTGCTCAACACTGTGTTACTGTTATGGCAACTAATAAGACAAGAAAAGCTGATAGCCATGAGTAAATGAAATCTGACTGGTAAGGTTCTTTCTTTTCTAACATTTGACAATCTGTTTAGTTACTGTTAGTTTTCATGTAGAGCTCATGGAAAAGTAGAGAGTGTACATTTTAATCTTATTAGTGCATGCACAAAAATTACTTTCATATATCATTGAGACTGCGAGACACAAGCCATCAGAAGAAAAGGAAGTCAACAGGAAAGGCCAACAGATATCTAACAGTCATGCCTGGATTCTCATTGAGGATTGGGAATCCAGTGCTGCCGAGATTCCAGATTAATATACAGAGCTTGTGACTGTATGAGCCCCCCTCCCATATCAGAATATTCTCAAAATTCTTTGTTAGCAGAAAGAGATGTGGGATGAGAAAGTAGGCAACCAGGGAAGGGGGGTGTCAGCTTTCCTAAACCTCAGAGAGTTTACAGTCAACCCTCCACATTTGTGGGTTTCACTTTTGCGGATTTGATTATCCACTGATGATTTGCTGTCAGCTCTGCTGCTGCCCTTTGCCATTTTTAGTAGGGACTGCAAACCTTCTGAGACTGAGAAACTGTGAATGAGGCTAGTAAGTCCCTATTAAAAAGGGTGTGGGGCAGCAATGGAGGTGGCAGTAACTCCTACCAGCCACCCACTTCTGCCTTATGAAGAAACACTGATACCTCAAAGGAATCCATGGCAAGTTGAATATGGTGATCATACTTTTTTTGTGTGTGTTAAATATGGTTTGGGGAGGGCCTAGATTTTTTTTTACTCTCATGGGGGTCCTGTGCCCCTAACCCTAGTGAATGTGGAGGGATGACTATATAAGCACGTAAGAGCTGAAGGAAGTTACTGGAGCACTCTGCTATCTTAAATTGTCTCTTGCCACCCTCATCGTTTGCATGTACATAATTTTATTACTTTCATGCAGTGATGAATGATTTCATTATCTTTAACCAATGATAAATACAGAATGCAGTCTTCATTAAGTACTTTAGTGAGCATGTTAAGTTTCAAACACTGCTGAACTTCATCAAAATGTAAACAAACATTCCTGCCACTTTGCATCATTCAAAGTGAGAGGGGTTGTTTCCAAACACTGATACTATATTGTAAATTGTTTTGCCATTTGCTTAATCATTTTGGCTGCTCCCTGCCTCAGTATTTCCCACTTTATATAACAATCTATCTCCAAATAAAGTTAATAAATATTGTCTGCAGTACCTCAAGGTAAACCAAAAGGACAGACCCACACATTGTCTCTCTATTTTTACCTCTGTGAGGCAGACAAGAGACTTGGGAACCAATGTTGATCAAGAAAATGGGATTGGTTAAAAAGGTTAAAATGAGAGCCAGTGTGGTATAGTGGTCTGAGTACTGGACTATGACTCTGGAGACCAGAATCTGAATCTACTCTCAGCCGTGGAAACCCACTGGATGACCTTGAGCAAGTCACACTCTCTCAGCCTCAGAGGAAGACAAAACCCCACTGAACAAATTTTGCCAAGAAAATCCTGTAATAGGTTTGCCTTGGGGCTGCCATTAGTTGAAAATGACTTGAAGGAACAAATCCTGTCTCATAGTGCTGCTGCTAGGATCCAAACTGAAAACCCTTTGTTGGTGCATTTCTCTGCTGTTATTAAAAATTATCTAGGTATTAGATCTTCCATGGAAGATGCAGTTTGACCTGAGATATAAACTGGAGGGTTCACACATTGCACTTTACCCTTCTAAACAGAACCAGTTCTTAGTGCTGTTAAAACAGCACATGGGTGACTGTTGCTGTTATTCAAGCTATCATAACATTGTGTGGCCTCTATCAGCAATGTTTCCAGAAAAGTGGTGGTTAGATTTTTTTCTTCTTCTGTTCATGTTTTTTTGAATCCAGTCTATCAGTCTAGCCATTTTTTAAAAGGAGATCTAATACATAGCTTGCTCTACACTAACTTCCTTTCTGAAAATCTTATATAGCCAGCTCTATGTATGAAATAGGGTTATATTCTTATTGTGAAGAACACTTTTTGTACAGCTGAAAAAGTTTTTACCACAATATGAGCAGTTTCTCAGAACAGTAATAAATAACATGTAATGCAAATAACTTTTGAAAATGAAATAAACAACAACTTAACATCAGCAATAGTAAAAATTAGGCATGTTAATTTCTTTCTGTCGGAGTAATGATACCTTTGTTTTTCTAAGTTTATCTTTTTCCATTTTTATCTCATCCTCTCATGAATGGACTTCAGATACTGTTTTTTCACTCCCATTATGTTTCTAGGATCAGATGATGGAGCTGAAGGACAGAGTTTCTCAGCCATAATGGTTGAGAAACTTGTGTCCCTCCTGATATCATTGCATTCCACTTCCCATCAGTCATAGATAGTATGGCCAATAGAGAGGGATGATGGGAAACATAGTTAATCAAATCTGGAGGGGCACAGGTTCCCCACTCCTCATCTACATGCTGATGACAACCAAACCTAAATAAGGAGACAAGGTGATACCCCACAGTTCGGAAGCTGTGGGACAGAGCAGCTGCCTCCTGTTAGCATCTTCTGGCTGATGGCAGTGAAAGTTGTTTGAGGAACTTTCAGTATAGTTCATCTCCCAGTACAAATCTTCTACTTGGGTTAACAAGGCAGCCAATCTCTTTTCCAAAACGAGGCCTAAAATCAGGATGGGATAACTTGAAAGAATACCACTGAAGCTGTTAATAAGCCAGCATGGTGGGCAAAGGCCAAACATACACATGGTTGGTCTTTCTTCTCCAAAAAGCCTCTCCACTTCCTCAGGGCCAATAATCTGAAAGGTATCCATGAAAGTTGACTTGACAGCACCATAGCACCCTTGATCTCTTAATCCTTTAAAAGAGGAGTCCAGGTATGATGGCATATTAGTAATGTTACTTGTGAAACGTCTCGCTAAATGGTCCCACCTCAGTGAAATACTGGGATGTCATGAAAATGATGATGAGTGCCATGGTATAATAATCAGCTTGTGTGACTTTTCAGGCACAACAGCTTTTCTGACAGATACAGGGTATTACCTGAATTAGCTAGTTCATAGACTGACATGGACTAAAAGTCATATTGAGAATGCCATAATGTAAAGTCACACTAGTAATGTAAATAAAACACAACTTAATTTCTGGAGCACGAATAATAAAATCTAAACAGCATAGTGTTTAATGCTCAGTGAGAACGTCTCAAGCACTTCTTGATCTATTTTATTTCTGCCACACTAGAGGCTTAAAAAAAAAAGTTTTAAAAAAGTGAATGCGTCAGTAAGGGATTTGACAGTGTGTTACGACAGTCATCAATCCTTGTGAGCCCTGTAGCCATAAATAAGCTTCATACCGTGCTGCACTAAAGAGGACAGTTTCTCTTCTGCAGGACATTGAAAATGTCGCAGTTAGGGAATTGTTTGTCCCTGTTGCCACGACAACGCCACCAGCACTTATCATTAACTTTCACACCATTTTTTTTTAAAAAAGGGAGCTCTTTGTAGCAATAAAATCAAGTCAACATTGGTCCAAATTTTTCAGAGCCGTTATTCTAATTACGATGAGGAGGTATAGATTGATGAGCTGAGTTTTTCACAAAGACTGGTGGCAGTTAATTCCTGTGACCTGTGCAGCTCTAGTAGTCTCTTTTCGAGATGGAGTCTTGGAAGTTCGATTATTAGTGACATCTTGTAAGTGAGAAGAAGCTTATCTCTCCAGAGAGTGTTGATAACTTGAGACAAGGTTTAACTAGCAAGTGGCGAGACAGTGTATGGCAAATAAATAAATATATAAAGCCCTGTATTCCTGATCTTGCTGTGAGAGCACCGTAATGAGAAAATACCAACCATCACAATTTCACAAGCTGTAAACTCACGGGTACCCTTCAGTTGTAAATTCTGGTGGAGCTTCTTTCGCTCCGCTTTATCTGATAATGTGTGAAAATATTTGTCCTGCTGTTTCTTAGACCTGAAAAGACAGAATTTAAAGCCAGAAATGCCTGAATATATTTCAAGCACTATCAGGCATAGAAATAAATAAAAATTTATACCATTTGGTTTCAATATAAGGGATTATTGATGAGGAAAACGTCTTGCTCAATTGTATGTGTATGTGCGTGTTAGTGTTTGTCTTTTTTCTTCTTCTCTCAATTAGTTCTCATATTTTTCCTCAAAGGTTTTATGTCTTCCTGTTGTTACATGGGTGGCTTTTTCTAACATGGAAAAATTCTGTAGTTCCCACAGATATCCATCCACTACTGTTGTCATTCCTTTACTGACAGTGGTTTTCATGTTGGCATGTATACTGAATATTTTGCTTTTGTCCTTGTGACCTAATGTCTTCTTAAAGACTAAAAATGCAATTGGGGTGTATGGTATGACTGTGCAGAAATGCCTTTACAGTCTTGAAGGTTGATGTATGGCTCAAAGGTCAGTGGCCCTTTGTGATAGCTCACAGAAGTGGGCTATATAGGCATACCTATAGTTAACAAAGCCTATGGTAAAGAAGTTCCATTTTCACAAAGACTTTTTACACCCAGCCTGCCTCCCTTTCCACCTCATTCTCTATATAGTTGGACATTTTTAGCCATATCAGCACTGAGAGGATTGTGAAGGAGGGCTGGAGAAACAGCAGACTTTCAATGTCAGGTGGCAGCCACATATCTGTAGCAAACAGTGCAATAAAGCTTATCATGGGAAAGGCTGGGATTCTGTTCTAGCCATTCCTACTGTAGCTATGTGTGCCACCCGACAACAAGGTAGACAACAGATGCTTCCAGATTTCCTTACTGAGCATGTGTTAACAGCAAAATAGAGAAAAAGAGAGAGCAGATAAGCCTGCCTTGCCAGCTGTACTCACCAAGTAAAAAAGCATAGATCTATAAGTCTGGCCACCAAATGGAAATCATAATGAAGTTGTAGACTAATGAAAGAAAAATCATCTCTGGATGTATTTTGGAAGGAGCCTTTGAGTGTTTTCTAGAAGGTTTGGAATGTTTTTGTTTACTTATGCAAGCCAGTGTGATCTAGTGGTTTAAGCATTGGAGTACGACCCTGGAGTTGAGGGTTCAATATGTCACTTGGCCATGTGACTTGGGGGATGTTGCACATTCTCAGCCCCAGAAAACCCCATGGTAGGTTTGCCTTAGGTCACCATATGTCGGCACACAACAGCAGCAACAACAACAATGCAGGCCTACTTGAAATTTCACACGTGCATATTGTTAATTTTGAATTAAACAATTGCTGAAACACATTGATGAACTACTTTTTCCTGTGCGTTTGTGTGTGCACGCACATGCATGTGTGTGTGTGGTGCAGGAACCTATCCCCATTCTTTCCATGCCATTTCTGCCTCTGGAACAAAATTTCTGTTAACGAAATAATGCCCAGGGACTTTTCTGCTTTGTTAGCTGAGGTACACATGTATGCTGCAGTGCAGGAATGTGAAAAAGAGTTGGCCTGTTTGCATAAACAATGGTGGCTGTGGGAACAGGCTCCATGTTGTCAGCACTCATTCGTATGCTCTGTGAAATTCCTACAAGTCCTGTGCATGACTGAACAGTACCTGAAAGAACAATATTGTTAGTCTCAGTTATAGTAGACCTATTGAATCATTATTTTTGTTGGTGCTACCAATACTATTTAGGCTTTTGCTGGGGGTGGGATTGTCAAGTAGTAAACTGCTTTTTCCCCCCTTGCAGATAAGCACTTTATCAAAGCATCCAAGAATGCCACTGGAGTCCTGTTTTTTTTTTAATGCTATAGGATCATCATTAGTAAAACTATATAGTTGTATTTGCTGAATTCCACTATAAACAACTTCTTTAAAATTCAATCTATAGAAATAGAATTTTGTCACTAGTGGAACTGTTCAAGGTATTTTTTTTGTACCTTTAAAAAAAAGCCTTTCCTTGTTAATTAGAAGTGTACATAGTGGGAAATTAACTATGAAATACTAAAAATGATAAATTATTCCATATTTGAAAGTATAAATTAAAGGTTTAGTGTATATAAAATTTGTCATGTTTAATTGCAAGTTCAATTAAAATTCAGGATAATGATGATTTATACAGGTTTCTGTGTAATTTGATATTCATTAGCTTAGCCAGACACATGCTGATATTAGCTCGTTAATTATGTTTCCTTTTGTTGAAAGCAGCCTTGTGAAAGCAATCTGCTCAAAGTTTTCCAAACTCATTCTGCTAAATGAATATTTAGCAGCTGTTCGTGTTATTGAGATGGTCACTGCGGCTTCATTTCACTCATACATGGCATCAATCATACCTACTGTATGACAACAGGGTTTTCTCATTACAGACTCATTTATGAAGGTTATGGGTGATGTTAATGAGCTATTGCATGGCAGTATAACACAACTTTAGAGGAACATGAGAGTTTAGCGGCATTTAGTTTCTACGAGTAGCTTATGGTCAAAGTATTGAGTAATTAAAAGAAAAGACTAGTAACATGACCCCAATACAATTCCTGTTGTTGGCATTCCTTTTTACTTATCTCTTTCACTGTGATCTGAACATCAGTCCATGTCCAACCCTTGTGCCCTTGATGTCCATGCTTGGACACTCTAACAGTTACAGGAAATGGGAACACTCTCTTCAATAATTACAGGACATGGGAATGCTGTGCTCCTATCCCTGTCGTACATGGGAGCTGTGTCCATGGAAAAACTGGATTAAGACAAGCATGTTGTATTGGAATCTTGGGTTGTACTGGGTCTTCTGGTTTGTTTGGAGGTGGCATTTGTCATATTGAACAAGGAAGTTCAGAACCAGTCTCTCTCTGGCCAGTCTCTTCCTAATTGTTAAGTTGATAATTCTTAATTTAAAAAAAACTTGCCCCCTTGCTTATTTCATATAGAAAATAATTACTTTTAGTTCTGGAACGCTAAAGCTTCCACTTTTGAAAATGCTGTATTTCTGTGCTTCATTTATTTTGCTCAAGAATAGTTAAGTAATCTCACATTAAAAAATAATGCATCACAGGAGAGCAGTTAGCAAGTAAAGAATTTGATCCATGAAGTCACAATATTTCTGCTTACATAACTCATTAAACTGTTGTTTATAGGTATCTACTTGACCATTTTAAGAGTAGTGGTATGTTAGCCTTCTCCTTTCAGCCAGTGGTGACCTTGTGTGCCCCAGATTGGGAGGACAGAGGGATAAAAATGTTACTCCCTCATTAACCTTTAGAAAGGGGGTGTAGTTTCTGGAATCATGTTTCAGCTTGGCTGGACTGATAGTGATATGGCTAACCTTTGAAACAGGTTTTCATTAATTTTGGTTGTCTGAGTGCAAAAAAATATAGAAAGAATTGCTTGTTGAACAAAATCTTGTCAGCTTTTTAACCAGAATGCATTGCTGAGAAATTGTGTTAAAATACTCTGTAGAATGAAATCCCAGCTGTATTGAAAATACCATCATTTAATATATAGCCTGTGATTCTAATTAGCTTTGCTACCTATTTACATAGTGAACAAAGGTTTGGCTGTGTTTCAGTGACAGAGTGCTACATAAAGTTTGTCAGGGGACTTCTTGACCTTATGTAAATTTGCCTTTTGACAAGGTTTTCATATTATGATCATAGTTGCTAAAGCATTTATGTAAACTTAGCAAGAGTTCATATCAGAGGTATGTGTCAGATCTGAGCCAGCTGTGAACTCTGCACTGAAGCTGCTGCCTTTGGATCCATGCTGGTGCTTCCCAAGTGAAACAGTTTTTCCTCCAAAGATACTTGAAATGAAACTAGACTCTTGTTAAAACTTCTTTCAAAGTTTGAAAAGTTGGGGTTGAAGTCTTTTGGATATTGCTTTTTATGAAAAGGCCCAGGGTGGAGGGCTGGCATTAATTGAGATGAGTGGCAGAAACCTTCAAATCATTTTAAAAAAAATTCAGAGGACTTTCCTTTGGTATTTTGGTGAGAGATAAGGTTGTTTCTTCAGTTGTCAAATTTGTTCTGTCACAAGCAAGAAGTGTTTCAAATGATACTATTTGCTTGTGGAGTGGAAGTAAATGGGGTGGCTTTGGATTCTGTTTGTTCATAATCAGAACACTTTGCTTTTTCCTTTTGTCATCAAAATCTCTCTCCCCTTCACTAAATATTTTCAATCCTTCTCCACTCTTTCCTGAAGTGAACAATTGACCCCTTGTCTTTGGACGTTAATTTCTTAGCTTCTCTGTGATGTTTGTGTGTTTCTTCATTGTGTTGAATTCAGTCAATGAAGAAAAGAAAAGAAATTATTCATTTAAATGAAGGGATGTCTGTGTATGTGCACATACACATGTATGTTTGTATAGACTTAATCCAGGCAATGAATCCATTCCCCTCCAGTTACAAAAAGTAAATTGTTTATTTGGATTAAGTTCTATGTGCATGTTTCATTAATCACCATCATTATATTACTGTCATTTTCCTATTTATCAGTGTGTGTCTTACTTTGCTTTCTCTTCTACAGAACTTAACATGAGATAGTAAATTTAATGCAACTTACCATTCCTCCACCTTCTAAATTTTTCAGCCTTAAAAAGAAATCACAGTCTATTTTGGCTTGATTCTGTTCTAGAAGTTCTGTTCCTTGTTTTGGTCAGTGTTATATTTCTGCAGTTTAATTTATTTTTTGTTGCGTTCAAAGACATAGTCTGTATCAGCAAAAAAAAGAAAAAAGATTCAAAAGAATCCTGTAGCACCATTGAGACTAGCAGAGAGAAGAAAGTTCGTAGCATAAACTTTCATGAATTTCATAGTCTCAATCTGATGTTGACTGAGTTTATTAAACCTTATGCGGCAAACGTCTTTCTCTCAGTCTCAAAGGTGCTATGGGATTCTTTGGTATCTTACTTTCTTGTTGTTATTTCCTACCTTGTCTCCTATGCTTCCCTCTGTTATAATTTCACTTTAATGAATGGTAATATATATTAGTCTCTCTTCTAACACAGGCAGTTCAGTTCAGCAACCCATCTTCCCACTTCACTTATGAATTGTGGAAAAGTTTTTTTTTTTTGTCCTGATTCACAACCCTTTCTACTACTCTTTCATGTTTTAGTCAATATCATATCCTCCTCCCTCCCTCCTCCTCCTCTCCTCTGATGTTTGTTACTAGTTGTTTTTCCTGAAATCCTTTCCTGTAGAATTCCACTTCAGTTGATTTCAATGTATCATTCTTTCTTCTAATCTTTATGTCTTGTCTTGTGCTGTGGTTACACTTACCCTCTTCCACTGTTCTGTGTATCCTCCTTCCTTTAGAACAATTTAAACTGGTTGTTTTGAATGATTTAGGCTTTGCTTATTCTTCAGTTGTATGTTTCACATTCTTTTCATTTTTATGCTATTATATGACTGGCCTGCCTGATATATGTGGTATAGTGCCTCTTTTCCTAGACTCCTCCAACATTGATACCAACAGAAGGGGTTATAAAAGTACCCCTCATGAAGTGGTGCTATTTATGAACAATATAGTAAGTGCTCACAACCCCAGTCTCCTCCACTGGCCTGTATTCTGTCTGATATCATATTGGAGTGTATTTAACCACAAGATGATGAAAGGCTCATATGACATACTGACTTCATAGTGTTGGAACCTGATGCTCTCCTCACACGAACTTCTATCAGTGCGTTGAGAACAGGTAGGCATGACCTTCTCCATGCCTGCTCCAATCAGTGGAGGTAAAGTGCACCATCCTCAATTTTCTACTTTACATCGGTGCCCTTTCTCCTCACCACCCTTCCAGCAGAGCAGCCCCCACTGCTAAGTAGAATCAAGTGAGACCCTGTGTGTGTGTGCGTGCACGTGCGCCTTCAAATATGTCAACTTGTGGTAACCCCATGAATTTCATAGGGCTTTTTTAGGCAAAGAATACTCAGAGGTGATTTTGCCAGTTCCCTTCTCTGAAATATAGCCTAGAGCGCCTGGTATTATGCAGAGCCAAATCTAGGTCTGACACAGAGTGTACATTCAACAAGGAGATGCAGCCAAGAGTAACTCCCTGTTCGTTTGCTTAATTTATGCTCTCTCTTCTGGCAACAAATAATACTCAAGTTGGCTAAGAATGGCAAAGCCAAAGAAAAATAGTTATAATTAAACATAGACAAAAGATTAAGAAAGGATATTCATAAATTTTCTCATACTTCTCACCTTCAACATGTTTATTCGTATTCGCCAGTGTATTAAACACACTGGCATATAAGACGCACCACTTTTTCAAGAAGTATTTTTCAGGAACATTTTTTTTAATACCCTGAGGAGGCAAAATCCACAGGAAAGGAGGGGAAGATATGGAATGCTGCTCCAGGCTTCCCTCACCTCCTCCTTTCCTGCTTTGTTTCAGCAAGGAGAACTGCCAACAGAGTCAAAATGCACAGGAGAGGAAGGGAGTGTAAAGAGTGCTGCACTAGGTGTCCCTACCTCCTCCTTTCCTATTTTGCCCTTTCACTCCCCCTCCCTTCCCTATGCATTTAGCATCACCCATATTTGCCAATGTATAAGGCACACTCCATTTTCAGAGGGTATTTTTTAGGGGGAAAAAGT
The DNA here is from genome assembly GCA_948474755.1 of Ctenosaura bakeri. Classification (NCBI taxonomy): domain Eukaryota; kingdom Metazoa; phylum Chordata; class Lepidosauria; order Squamata; family Iguanidae; genus Ctenosaura; species Ctenosaura bakeri. The sequence continues at coordinate 135,286 of CAOLHI010003384.1, read as the reverse complement.
GGATGTTATACACCTGCAAATATAGTATAGTATCCACTGAAAGAACTGCAATGAGATATATCAATGAAAAGGGAATAGGAATGGAAAGAGTATTTACAAATATCTGAAAAATGGTCAGAAAATGTGTTTCTCAAGTGAAAAAGAGAATCCTGGACTGACAGGAATCTTCATACTATGGGACTTATTCTTTGTGAAATTTGCACTGTGCAGAAAACAGATTTTTTTTGTACAGAAATATTATTTTGTGTGTCCAAAATTTTATTTCCTGTGCAGAAAATGTTTTTCTCTGTGGGGAAAAAAAGGGGAAAAGGATCATCTCACATAGGGAAGAAAATTCCTAAAATTACTCATTGTTTACTTGAGGAATGAAATGAGTGAAGAATTATATTCCTTAAAAGAGAATAATACCCAATTACTCTCAATCAACCAAAGTAGCAATCTATCAATTGTAGTTATAACCAACTACGGGTCATATGAATATTTGGCTTGCCAACAGTTGTGTAGGGATGGGGGGCCAGGGGGCTGTTCACCCAAGGCAGCAATGTTTTTTGGGTATCCTGGCCTGTAGCTATGCCCCCTGTGTGCCCTGGTCATGTCCCCACACACGACAGCCACACCCCCATGTACAGTGGCCACACCCCTCATGCCGTAACCCTGCCCCCCCAAGCTCCACCACTGCTTGTCAAACCATCAGGTGGTGTTTACCACACAATCCTACTTCCACTTGCTTTTCAACTCTCATCTGGAGTGTTACAGCCACTTCTCCCCCTGCCTCCCATGCAATGGAATCTGACTTCTAGTGACCCAACACTGTAGACATATAAAAAATGACTTTAATACACTGACAATACTCCATCTCTCATCCAGGGCAAGAAAAATGTATGAAAATGTATGAGCTAGCCCAGTTTGTCTTCCCCACAAATGTTCACTCAACAAAAGAAAAACAAAGCCAAGACTAAGGACAACTGTTCTCTTGCTACCCTGATTGACATTGTCATGGTGAACTATGTAAGTTGTGGTTGTAAAAACTTCTGCCTTACTTCTGTCACCCCATCTTCCTTACTCTGGCCACCTCAGTGGCAAGTAATCATGGCAGTCCAGGCTGGCAGGCAAAAGCTTTGCTCATGTGTACAGAGATGATCTTACTTGCTTCCATCACCTTTACATTGGCTCCTGAAAGACTTTAGAAGTTTCATACCAGGTCTGGGTAAAAGCCCCAGGCCCAGAAGCTCCAGATGCAGCTATGGTCAGGCTGCTGCCCAGTGGGTGAGCAAATAACAAAATCCTCAGTCAAGGCCTCTTTTTCTTTCACCTTTCTTCAGCAAAGCACAAGACTGAGCAATAGTTCTTCTTAGAGCCAAGGCCTCTCAGTGTCTACTTCTCCAGGAGTGCTCTTGCTTAACTCAGGCAGATTTCATACATCTTTATGGTGCTTCATCCAGGATCTCTGCAAGATCAGTAGAGTTATTGGCAGCCCCTGTTTTTGTTCTCTCCTTGTGACAGCCCATTGGAAAGACTGCTGGACGACAGATGGAGGAGAACAAAGCCCTGATGGGAACTGGATTCTCAGCAGACCTGAGCAGTGTCTCTTGATAAGTCACATATGTGTACACAAAATTTGGTATGTTCACACTTTCCATTTGGGATATTAATCTTAAATATTTCAGGTTCACATATAAAAAGGTGATGTACAAAGTGGCCTTTGAAGGCCATCTCAATGCACTTGTTCTCCATGATTCACATTTCTCCTAGGAAAAAATTATGAGTTCAAAGTAAGCCCTTTTCTATTATAAAACATTGAGGCTGTAGATTACCAAAGCCACAGCAGGTGTTAATACATACAGTATCTCCCCACTATCATCCTGGAGAATCTCTCTGGTTTGAGAGTTGAAGGCAAAATAATAACAGTGATTCTTCTTTTTCTTCCTGGAAGGCTGATTCCAGAAAGTGATGCTAAGCAATTGCTGCTTTGCCCCATGGCAGCAGCTCCCAAAGGTGGAAAAACCAAAGAGCAAGTCAAACTTGTTCTCATAGGATGCTTTTCCAAGGTTGACTCAGTCTTCTATCCTTTCACAGGTCGGTAAAATGAGTACCCAGCTTGTTGGGGGCATGTATAGAAATGTATCGAAATACATGCTATTTGTAAGTTGTTCGCTGCCTCGATCCATATGGAGAGGTGGGATACAAATAAATAAATAATAAAAAATAAAAAAAATAATAGAATACTAGTTCTCCGTTCACTGGTAAAGGGGTTCCTGTGCAGCTAGTAGCCATGTCATAAGATAACATTCTCTCACTAGAGTTGACTGCCATGTTTGAATGCATGATTTTAATTATTGTCAAGACCTGTGCAAGACATCATGTAATTAGCCCTGGAATGAGACAGAAAGTGGTACTTGAGATCTAAAAGTGGTCAACGTACATGAAAGGTAAACTTAATTGTTTGGACAATGTGCATTCCCATTGTATTTACTTGGCTTAAATTTCTTTTCATGTTTACTATTTTGGATGTAGTTTTAAATGTAGAGACGACTTCTTCCCACATACACATGATGTGTTTGTCTGTCTCACCACTGGCTATGGGTAGGTTCTGAATGTCCTGATGGTGTGCAGAGAAAGATATTAATCCTTTCCTTTTTTTTATGTTGTGTCTATTTTGAAATATCGCTGAGTCCAACATGAATGCTGTTCCTCAAGAGGAAATGTATTCTTGTAAGGAGTTTTTTTAGTCCACTGAGAGAGACTCTTTGTGGCATTAGGGACCAAGATGTAGGCCGAGTGGAAATACACCAAACTGATTTAATAGAAAAAGGTAATTCCTATTCAAACTGTATGGTCCCTTATTCATTTCCTCGGATTATCGTCAAATTTATGTCACCAGCAAAAGGAGCTTTATTGAGTTTCACAGATATATTCCTTTTGCTTTCATTGTCATTAGTTGGCACACTGACATTTTCATATGTGTCTCAGCTAATGCCTCAAAATTACTCCATCTACAAATGTAACAATTGAACAGATAATTTTAATAAGATTCAGCTTGACTTCAGACTGCACTCCTTCCTTTTCTTTATAGAATGCAAATTGTAACCTGTTTTTAAAGCCGTGCAATGCAGTGAACTTTAATGGGATTTGACAACATCATATTAAGCACAACAACTACGCATAATGTACCGAAAAATTGGACGTGAAATTGGAAACATAGCTGAGAACAAAGTAAATTTACATGGTTTGGTAGTTTGAATGTCTGATATCATATTCTCTCATGCAAGCTCCATAAAAAGCAAGGGATTTAACAATGGATATCAGCGGAAAGTGCTTTTAAAGTTAAAGCTGATGGATGGCTTGTCAAAAAAAATAATTGCATTGGTTGGAAAGTCGGGATGCGTGCTGAGGGGGAGAGAACAGGATATACAGAGAGGATGATGGGAAGTGACAGTGGTCTGTCAAGAAGCAGTGGCTGCCCAGAGAAGTGTGAAGCCAGAGCTATAAGGTGGCAGAGTAGAACAGGCTGTCAGAGCGGGAAAGTGGCTTTAATACCCTGAAAAGCAAAGGAATCCGCCTGTCAGCCTTGCTCAACCGTGCTGAAAGAGGAAAGGAACATGGCATAAAGTTAGAGACATTAAATGGGGGGGTGGGGGACGGAGAGAGACCATGGAAAGCCAAAGGGAAAGGGGTGGAGAAAGAAAGCTGATGATTTTATTTGTATAGACAAATGATTATTTTTTTTGGTTAAAGAGCTCACTTTTGGCCAAACTGGACTGTTTTGCAGTGGTGGGATATTACTAGTAATCTGGGCACTCAAACAAGAAATGTATGCGAAAACTGAAGAGTTCATTAGAGGTCTACAGAAATGGGAGAATGCTCCTGCTTGTATGGCTATTTCTGGCACATTTGAGCTTTCCACTCTGTCCTGTGACCTTCCGTTTACTTCCATTGTGTGCAGCTGCACTGTGAATTGCAGCTATGGGCATATTACCAGAGCAATTTAGTGTGTGCTATTATTGGTGTGTTTTTTTCCCTCTCTCTCCCTCTCTCATTCTCTCTCTCCTGGAAGCCTGGGGCAGATTTTGCATGTTAACCAAAATACTTAACATTTCCAGTGTTGTTTTTCTGTGGCCCTGTTATGATCTTAGACCGCAATTCTAATTAACGGAAATTTTGTGTGATGTTTGACCAACCTACATTTTCTTCTTAACTATGACCTCCCTTTCCTTCTCATAAACATGCCTCCAGTTTATGATGGTTTCATTTTAATCAATAACAATTAATTAATAATAATCAGTGATTCTGCCATCCAAGCCCCAGTCCATTCTAAAGTACAAGCAAAAGCCCTATGTTCATGAAGTGTTAAGTTGATCAACAACTGTGATCCTTACCTCCTCTGTCCATATGAGGTGAGGATCACAGTTGTTGATCTACCAGAGGCCCAGGAGCCTCTTAGAACATGAGTGTTTTGTTTTTTGTGGGGTATAGAACATGCCAATGGATTTTATTTAAACAATATTGTAAGCATTGATGAGGAATCATATGCACATGTTCATAGGAATAAATGAACTTCTATGCAAATTGAAGGATAGAGGGGGCAATTCTGTGGTTAGTGGATGTAATATTCCCCCACCCCTTCACAAGCATGTGCTTTTGAATCTTAAATACAGAACCAAATACATGTTTAAAAAAGAGAACAATAATAGAACAATCATCTATAGGTGATATTTCTAAAGATACCATGCTATATAGGTTTTCTGTTACAGACAGAATAAAGACTTTTTACATTTTTACTTGTGCCTGTTTAAATCCTGTAGTAAAGGATCCTGGTTTTTGGAGAAAGATCCTGGTTTTTGGAGAAAAAAGATCCTGGTTTTTGGAGAAAGATGGTGAATTCATCAAATAAATAATTTTGATAATAAATGGTGAGAACAAATTGAAACAGAGATTTTGTGAAAATACATAGGTTTAAGACCTAGATGCACAGATTAGGGATGGAAGGAATATTTGTAATTATCTGTTCCTAGGTTGAAAAGCAGGTATTCAACCGTCTTGAAGTATTGTGAAGGAATTATTCTCTGCAGAAAACTTTTTTCCCCAAAAAAGCTGGGGTTTGTGCAGAAAATGGCTTTCCTGCACAGAAATAATTATGGGGTTCTAGTTTCTATTTCACCAAGGTGGTAAAAGGAATCACAGTACTATTATGGCAAGTTATGGACTGTGATCAGGTAGAAGTCTTGACTTCTAGAGATGTTTTAGGGTAAGGTGCCCATGGTCTGTGCGGATGTTTCTTCCTTCAGTTGCTGGGCAGCCCACTCCCAAGGGTAAAGTACTAGATATATTCATTTCTCAGGTTTTGATGCAGAATGACTCTGTAGCAGTCTTCTGGAGCCATTTTGCTACTTATACTACAGTAGGACCCCTCATATCCACAGGGAATTGGTTCTGGGCCCCCCTGCAGGTACTGAAATCCGTGGATAGTACTGAACACCCTGTCCCACCACCCACCCCAGGCCCAATTGCAGCGGTGGTGGGTGGGAAAACAGCAGGGAGCATGGGATGCCTTGCTGCCCACTGTTTTCCCACTGTCTGCCACTGTGATTGGGCTGGGACCCATGGCAGGGGGTGGGAAAACAGCAAGGAGCATGATCCAGCACTGCCCGCTGTTTTCCCACTGGCCGCCACTGTGATCGGGCCCTGCGGCAGGAGGTGGGAAACAGTGAGGAATGTGATCCCGCAATCCCTGCTGTTTTCCCACCTCCAGCGGCCAACCCCAAGTCCAGTCGGGGTGGTGGTGGCAGGGAAACAGCATGGAGCATGGAATTGTGCTCCTTGCCACCTGCTGCCACCCGCCTTGGGCTGATACTGGCCAACCACGGATAACTGAATCTGCAAATCATAAATCCATGGATACGGGGGTCCTATTGTACTGACATTCATTGGTCAAAAGCATATTGGGATGTGTACCTGTGTTAAACTGGCTATAGTGTTGGTAATGCTTCTGCTACCAAGTAGGGATGAAGTGGGTCTGATATGGGAGTAGGGAAAATAAGGCAGATGGATTGCCACAGTTGTAATTCCAGTTTTATAAGGGTGTGGAAGCCCCAGTAGCTGGGTAGTTCAGGTCCTGTTACAGGTTGCATGAAACAGTTGTGTCTTTCTACTCTAGCATAGCCACTTAGCTTCCTTTTTTCTTTTTCTCTACTTTGTTTTGTATAATTTTGGTGCAAAACAGTAACAGTGTTGTTGTTATGCTGTTATATGCCTTCAAGTTGTCTCTGAAATATGGAAACTCTGTCAATCAGAAACTGACAAAAGATCCTGCTATTAACAGTCCCCTGCTTAGGTCTTTCAAAATTGACTTAGTTGTGCCAGGTCTCATGAAGGAAGAGCCTTCAACAGTTAGAAGTGCCTAAACTTAATTTGATTTAGATTGTATGAAGTCTTTGTTTTTCACTTGTGCAGTTTTACCATTGCAGTCCATTGCAGTATACCCACAAAATAGCACAAATATTTTTACAAATCATACAAATATGTGGTGTAGCTTGAAACATTCAAAAAATCAAATAGATTAGAGGATGTAGCAGCTGACATTCAAGACAGATTTTATATGAATTCTATATGAAGTCTTTTAGCAAATTTAGATCATAGGCCCTTGTACCAAAAATGGTTATATTCTTTTTATAAATTAATTTTTTTAAAAGCATAGAGTACATTTATCAGACAATAATGATAAGCTAATTTATTAGCCCTTGAGTATGAGCATGCACTATTTTGGAATGGAAGAAGGAGCACTCTAGCTAGAGCTACCAGCTTGTACAGTGTATGGATAAAGCCACCATCGTATATGACAATTTTTAAGAGTACTAATATCTTGCAAAGGAAGAGATTTTATTACAATGCAATCTGGGCATCATATAACTTGTTGAAAAGTTCAGTGATTCATTATTTCTTTTCCAGTAAATGGTGAGTATGTGTTTTAAGCCTTAAAAGCAATGCCCTTTTTTTTGGTGGGTGTAACATAACAAAATCTTAAATGTTAAGAGTCTCTTAGAGGTTATAGTGTATTTTTATATGAAGGGCATATTGGGTTACTTTGCACTTTCACAATCTCACTCTCACTCCTGTAAACTCACTGTTCTTTCATGCAAATAAGACCTAAGGATAGCAGGGCACTGAAAAATGTAAAACTGGTCAAGATGGATGGCAAAAAGCACCATGCATAAATAAATTACGGGGTGGGGGGGAGATGAACAATGATCGTGTGGTTGAAGACCTGGCTGAATACGTGTGTCAGGTGCTGATTGGAAGAATGATAAATGGAGTGACCTAACAAAGGATTGACTTCTCCAAAAGACAGGCCCTTTTAATGGATGGAAAGGGAGGAAGCCTCATTTAGAAGGGAAAGGCTGTTTGCTGTGCAGATATGACAAAGGGGAAGTCGACAACCATTGATTTACGTTCGGGAATGACAGTTGAAAAATTCAACAATAATCATGACAAATGAGAAGCGATGCAGTCAGAAGGAAAAAAAATGCCAATACGTTAAGCCTGAGAAGAAATGCCAAGGTCACAGGGAAAGGTTCCCAAACTTCTGCTTTTGACAATCCTAATGGAAATATTGGAAAAGATGGGGTACAGGTTAAAAGGTATGCCTTGAAGTGAAGGATTGTAAAGGACATTAATTAGTGTGGTTCTCTCAAAAGCAGCCACTGAACATTTGTTACACCTACAACTGACAGAGGCTTTCTTTGTAGTCTTACCTTTATGTTGCAAAAAAAAAATGTTAAAACAAAGTAATAAGTGCAATTCAGCTCAATAAAAATGAACCAACATCCTTGCTGTTGACTCCAGTGGGGTGTGGATTATATCCCTATCTATTGTGTATACATTTTGGAAATGCATTGCCTTTGTGAAATGTGTCGCCTTTGTGTAACAAACAAACAAAAACACTAAGATAACAGGAATGCTGAGATAGTTTTGCAAAGGTGGTTTTACTGTGACTACTGACAGAATAAAAATACTATGTGATTCTTCCCCAGTTGTTAAGTTCTAAAGTTGCCTTTTACAAAGAAATATGAAAACACTGTAAATGAGGTTGGAATTTTTTGGGGGGCGAGGGAGGAACTATTGTGTGAGAAAGTCAGTATATTAATTTGGAAATTCTTCCATACTTTAACACAGTACTTGTATGGTATTTGAACAAGCCATTGTAAATAATTAGAAAAGCATCGTATTTCACTGACATTTTTGTGTTGCAATAAGCATATTCAAGCAATGTTTATAAAATAACTGTCCTTTATAAAAGAAATGAATGAGGTTTTTTCCCCTTCACTGTAGAGCATATTAAATGGCACAAAAATCTTTATTAAGCAATTTTAAAATAGGATGTGCAAGGGGGAAATATTTCATTTGGCCTTGATTTGTCTTCTGTGGCCATTGAAGTAATGATCTGTGTGAGTTTGCGCTTGCATGAGAAATGGCAGAAATAGAAGGAGAAATAAGAGCAGAGTCTGAAGATCAGAAAACTAAGGAGAGAAAGAAATGATTAACAGTTTGATAGATGTAACCCGAGTGCATTACCTTTCTCCTATCCCCCCCCCTGCCCCAGTTAAAAACAATTGGATCATAATACTGAGCTGCATTGTAAGCATACAACAAATTATTCCCTTGATACAGTAATAGCCTGAGATTTTTTGAAAAGAAAATAGTAGGACCTCAGTTTTCCATAGTTTGTGCTCAGGAAACTATTTTTATTTTTTAATTCCATCTGTTCTTGATGTTTCCCATCCTACTATATAAATGATATCAGGCTTTGTCCTCATAGTAACCCTGTGGTGTTGGTTATAGGGTTTATCAGTGTTCTGTAAGTCTGATATTAGATAGTCTATTGGTTAGTTTGAAGCTGGACCAAAATCACCTGGCGAGTGTATTCAAACAGGATTTGAACCAGCTTCTTCTTCTTCATATCCCACAGATGATCTGTTATACTGTTGAAATCAGCTCCTTGTATAAATTGACAGATCACACAGAAGACTGGGGCCATTTCTGCACTAGACTGTTACAGTGCTCTTATTCCACTTTCAACATCCTATGGAGATTTTAGGTTGCTAATAATTTACTACTGCAAAAACATATTTGCAGTACAGAAGAGGGTAATTTTACTTGTGGAGTATGACTGCTCTGCCTAAAAGCAGATGAGGCTCTAACACAGAGACTATAGAAGGGACTATAGGAAGTTCTGAAAATCCCCCTCCCACCACAGCAATGTTATTTAGATTTCAGTGACTCATAATCTGAGTCTTCCAACATATACCACATGAGATCAGTTTAACATAGATGTTCACACATGTTAGGGGTATCATTACTTTTTTTAATGTTTATACTAAAACAAAATTACACAGTAGTTTTGTGTTCCTTGTTATTGCAATATATTGACATAGGTAGCCCTCTAGTGCAGATGACCAGCAACAAAAAGTGAATTCATAGCTGATTTGATCAAAGATTCTGGGCATTCTGTTATTAAAGCACTGCCAAATCTGATATGCCATTGTCTAGTATGTATGTATTTTTCCGCCTGTGTATACTTGGTAACAGAGCCATAGTGGTATAGTGGTTTGAGAGCTGGACTACAACCCTGGAGACCGGAGTTTGATTCCCTGCTTGATGATGGAAACCCACTCAGTCCCCTGGGGGTCATTACATACATTCAGTCCCAGAAAACCCCACAACAGGTTTGCCCTAGGGTCTCCATAAATCAGAAATAATTTGAAGGCACACAACAACAACATACTATGTAACAGAAACTATCTGAGTGATTGCACAGAGGGTCTTAAAATCTAAAACCCAGTTCCTGTGTTGGAAGAGCAGGTGTGAGCTTCTCCTTTCCCTCGTGAACCTCGTGTAATGCAGGTGCTCCACAAAGATTCCCAGTAATGATCCCTGCAATTCTCCCCACATCCCCAGGTATATTAAAGGAGGGAGCATCACCTGAATCTGATGTCCAAGAATACATTCTTCCAAGGGAATGTTTACATCACTAGTTGACACTGGGGCATGTGTAAAAAGAAATAAAAATGCTACAACCCCCATTCAGGTGTTTGGTAAACACACATGCTCCCCATTTGGGAGGGTTCATGTGCTTTCCCTGGTCCCATGCATCACCATTTTTCTCATGCAAAAATGAGATGTCTGAAGAGAAGGTCCTGTTGTATCCATGGAGCTCTTTGCATGAGTGAGAACCCTGATTTTTTTTCTCCTTTCTGGTCCATGTGGAGAACCACCAAGGATATAACAGGCTGTCCCTTTCAGGCATGTCACATTTATATAAAGAAAGCAAGAACTGAAGAGATGTGACTAGGGCACTTCTCTTCTTGTGTGTGCACTATACATGCTATTGTTGACTTATGGCAACCTAAGGTGAACCTGTCATGGATTTTTCTGAGACTGAGCATGTGTGATGTACTCAAGGTCACCTAGTGGGTTTCCATGGCCAAGTGGAGAATCGAACCCTGGTCTCCAGGGTCAATTCAGTGCTCAAACCACTATACCACACTAACTGTATACATGTTTACCAGACAACAGTATAGTCCTCCCTCCACATTTGCAGGTTTTACCTTCATGAATTTGATTATTTGCGAGGCGTGTGTGTGCCTTCCCCTACATTCTCCTCCTCCCATTCCCTTGCCTTTTGCCCAGTACACCTGCCTTCATTCTTTGTATCCCCCCTTCCCTTGCCTATTGCCAGGCATGGAGAAGGAATGCAAGTGCACCTCTGCCCATGTTCTCTGCCCCAAGGCAAAAGGAAAGAGAATAGGGGGTAAGGCGTGTGTATACCTTCCTTCTCTCTCTGTGGTTCTCCCCCACCCATTCCCCTTCCTTTTTCCCTGGCATTGAGAAAGTGAGCTGAAGCAAAAGGCAAGGGAATGGGAGGGAAGGCACACATGTGCCTTCCTCTTCAACATGTGGACCAGGCGCAGAGAATGTGCTCCAAGAAAAAACGGCAAAGGTATGGGGGAAGAAGGCACGTGTGCACCTCCCTTCTCTCTTGTGTTGCTCCCCCTCACATTCCCTTGTCTTTTGCCCAGGCACAGAGAAGGAAGGAACATACACCCAAGCAAAAGGCAAGGGAATGAGAGGGGGAGCACAGAGGAGGAGTTATTCATGCCTTTTCCACTTTCGTGAGGGTTCTGCACCCCAAACTCTCATGAAAGTGGGTGGGCACTGAACTTAATCGTTTCAGCCATACATAGAGAAGTTCTTGCTTCACATCTCAACTTTTAATTTTCTGTTGTTTACGTTTTAGATATTAAATCACCTTAACTACTTTTTTCATCCTTAGCCCCCCTCCTCTTGTTCTCAGCTTGGACTCCATCATTTAGAGGTTTTACAAGAGGGCTTGATAAATTCAATAAACAGAAGGTACATATTAAGTGTGATTTAAGTTTTCAGTCCTCTATGCATTCAACCTGGGAAAACATCTCACTGAAAACAAAGAGAGTAGGTTTTGAGCCCACACGTATAGAAGAAAGGGAGAAGACGGGGCTTTAAAGATGGAGAGTTAGGATTAAATGTACTAGAATGAATTATTGACCTCAAAACCTCCCATCGTCGAAGCAGAGTTGTTGCTTTTCATGCTTGAATAGCTTTCCTTTGAAAGGGTTAAATTTTCTTGTGCTGTTCAAGGTATAATATATACCATTGGTAATTTCTGTATAAAGTGCAGTAAAACAGATTAAACTTGAAAAGTAGAATCTGAGCTGAAGCACTGCCAAATGATATCTAGGTTTCATCAATTGAGACACCTTTTTAACTTTAGAAATTGAGCAAAAAAAAACAAGGTTATAAATGGCTAGGACCAGTTATTTGAGATAATCTGGGATCTATAATAGCTTCTTACAATGCCTCTTACAACTGAGGCTTGCAAAGCCAGCCTATAGGAAACTAGCCTCTTTAGATTAAACATTTTCTAATCAGCTTTATCACTCATATCTGAATTTATCTTATTTGAGGAAAATGCCAATATATTAGCAGGCATATATGATACACAAGGTGACCCTACTAACTTAATGACATAATACATTATCCTTAATGAAGTCAATATCTTGTCTTTTAGCTGTCTGTCTATTGGGGCGATTAATTGCAGTGTCATTAAAGTTAGCTCTCTTTTCATTTGAGCTTGACAAGTCGCATAAAACTAATGTTCTTAGTTATCAGCCACTGGAATAGGTTGGAGGATGGAGGAAATTGTAGGACAAATAAGGGGGTACTGCAACAGCTAACCTGAAGGAGTTTTTCCAGTGACTGTTTTCCCAAGCTGCTGCTGCTGCTAACAAAGCATCAAAAGGAACGGCAGGTACATAGCCAAGAAACCTCCAGTTGTAAGGTCTTTCCCCCATTTTTGCTTCTGTGTATTAAGCTTGAATTAGGTCATAATGAACCTTGAAGTATCAAAAGCCATTGCATTATTAAGGCTTCAGGACTTGAAAAATCTGCTGGAATGGCCTTGTGAGAAAGTTTAAATGAGATTACCTATCTTAAAGTAGTGCAATAAACAATATAAAATGTGCATCTTGCATTCTGTTGCCAAAGGTTCTTGTGGGGGTAGGAGAGAGAGAAAGAGAGCGAATGAAGTGAGAAATACCACCCCACAACCTTTAGGAGACTAATTTTGTATGAAATACAGTGTTCAAATAACAACAATAAATACTAGTCGTGGCTAAGGGTAGGAATGCAGCATGGGGTATCCAGGGATAGCAGTAGAGTAAACAGAGTCACTCCCTGCCTTCCCCCCACCTCTGAAACTACGAGACAGGACAGCTGTAATTTACAGTGTGTTATCTTTGTCTATAGCAGCAAGATGATATGAAGTAAATCAAGGTACGAGTAATGAAAGACTGGAAATTTATTCCTTGGAGCACACTTTAAAGTGTAGTGTCTGTTATAGTGCCACTGCCTGAAGATCCCGAAATGAGAGTTGGATGAAGGGCAATAAAGAAGCATAGCTGCTCATGTTAATGTTGTTTGTCTGAGGTTAGTAATTGGGTTCCACTGATGAGTTGGGTGAAGACAAAGTGAGGATCCTAGCAAGTATTGTAAATCTTACATTGTTGGAACAAGAAGCAATCCTAACAAATATTGATCCTTCCCTGTGCCTAGAGGTGAGGGAAGAAAGCTGTGTGTTGCTGAGCCAGTGTTGTTTTCAGTAGCACCAATTACCTTAGTAAAGCTGGGGATTCTGTGTGGATTCACACAAGGACTGCAAATTATGAATGATAAATTACCAGACTTTTTTGGATGCATCCCCCTGACACTGCCCCCCCCCAATCATAGCAAGTTAGTTACTTGTATGTGTCAGGTTGTTAACATAATGCTCTCTTTCCGTGACAATTAAGTTCTTACTGGTGTCCTGGTAATTGTCACCTGATTCAGTCATTCCTTAAGTGTGTGTGGCAAATGTATAAGACTTGGAAATACCTTAACCCACCTTCTCCTTCCAAGGTTCCATTAACTTCCTGTGATAGAGGGTGACAATCTGAAGTGGAAAGCCCCCTGTTATTCATGAAGGCTGTCCATGTGACGTGGAATCCCTACATTTGTTATTCCTTCTCACTATTATTAATTTTACTGTGAACAATGGGTTCGATATTCTCCATTTCCAGGCAATGTTCTTTATCACCTCTAATAGTTTATGTGGTGCTTATCTCCATGGGAACACATATTCTAGAGAAACTTGCAAAAACTTTTCCTGTTAACCACACTATTCCTTCTAGGTCCCCCCCTCCATTTGGTCACCATTTAGAAAAGATAGCCTCTTTTTTTTTTTAAAAAAAGTAGCTTTTAGTCACACTAAATCCAGGATTGTGTTCCTGATGTAGGCCTTGTTCATGGCCCTCAATTTTATTTGTATGTCACTCTCTATGGTGATTGTGTGGGAGCTTTTGAATATTCCTGGGCCTTCAAGATCATGTGGCACATTGGATAGGTGCAATCCATTTTGATTTTTAATGAAAACAGTCCAGATTCTTTTGTGGTAGCAAGCCCATTAATACATCCTTTTTAGGGTAGAAAAATATATTTGTATATTTTTATCAGCCACTGGGTATTTCTATATATTTAGGATGGAAAACATGTTTGTAGTCCGTATAGGATTAATTGTAGTCCATATAGGGTTAACACGTGCATTCTCCAAAGTCCCTTCTGTGTAGTTCTTTTACTAATGAACAATATTTTTAAAAGTCATGGAAACTAATATCTAAACACATATTAAAACATGTAATTTGAATTATTTTCTTATAAAATGCCTTTCTAAGCTTAATTTATCTTAATGTAAACATTTGTAAATTTAGTTCTTCCTAAAATATCTATTTTAATTTATTTATTACTTAAAACATGTGAAAATGTAAATATTTTGGTACAGCATTGGTTCTTCCCCTGCTGTTTAGCTGAAAACTGCACCACTGCAAAATCTGAAGGATAAGTAAGATAATTAAGATCTGATGTGTACATTAGTATTGGAATCATAGAATCATAGAAATGTAGAGTTGGAAGAGACCACACGGGCCATCCAGTCCAACCCCCTGCCATGCAGGAACACCCTCAAAGCACTCCCGACAGATGGCCATCAAGCCTCTGCTTAAAAACCTCCAAGGAAGGAGACTCCACTACACTCCAAGGCAGCATATTCCACTGCCGGACAGCCCTGACTGTCAGGAAGTTCTTCCTGAGGTTCAGGTCGGATCACTGTTTTCAAATTGACAAAGTCTTAAAGCGTATTTAGTTCTCCTGGCATAAAACATTAAAAATAACTTCTGGATCTGGACATAGTTCCTGCTACATCTTGGAACAGGAAGGAGATTTAAGCTCAAAGTAAGAGTAGAGTCCCCTAGCTGAGACCCTTGACAGCTACCATTTGAATGTGCGTATGCTTTTGTAGCTGAAAATGTTGTTGCCTGTGGAAATATTTGGAAACTGAAGTTAGCACATGACCTGACAAGGAACATGAAAAAGAGGCAACCATGATCACACAAGCTATGTGGATGAGTTCATAGGACAAGTGCCTCTCAATATTCCTGGGTGGCTTCTCAACCCCTACAGCTGCCCCTTTATGTTTCTGTGAATAATCACCTGTTTAGTCTTATGCAGGCCTAGGAGTCTTGATATTTGGGGAAAGGGGTTGGTTTTATTTTGAAAAGATGTTATACCATAGATTTAGCATTGCACCAACTTCTATATCTACTACTGTATTGTTGAGCCGGTTTAGAATTAGCTGTGTGAGAGTAAAGGTTCTGAAAGCTCTAGAATTTAAGCTAGTTTTGAATGCTTTCTAGTATATATATTATCTAGATGCCATGAAATATGTCCCATTGCTAAAAATCTTTTCATTTCTTAGGGTATAATAGAGGGGGCCTTTCTTCATAGTGCTGAACAAACACAGGGACTTTTGGGGATCTAAGCTGTATGACCTATGTGTTGAAATATTATTTGTCCTACTGTGTAGACTAGCAGTTCCACCCTTCCTGACAGCCATTGGGAAGAGTTAAGAAGGGTGGTGGTGGCAAGAGGTCAGTTTCAAACAGTTTTTCCTAGCAACTGGTCAATTTTAGCTAAAAAGTAAGGCTCATTGGAAGAAGAGCAGTGAAGCTGAAGTATAAAAAAAGGCTATATAAACAAAACCTTGAGGAGGAGATTTTGCAGGGAGGGGATGGTGCTGGGATCTTTTTATTACCACTTGTTTGGGAAGGCTTATATAACTCACTGGTGACTTTGCCATTTGTGAGTAATGTGGTCATCCAAAACTCCCGGCAGTAAAAACTTTATAGCACTCATAGTATTGCACATCTAGCCAAAATATAAGTGATAGGCCCACAGGTTGAAAAATTGACTTACTGCTGGCCATAATACCTGAAGCTCCGAGCTGAGGTCATTATTTTTGACGGGAGGCAAGCTTTTGGCCAGAGAAAACAATAGTTCTTGCACACTAAAACAAAAACAAAATTCTAGGCATATGACAAAGCTTCTGCTTTGAAATATTTTTTCCTCCCTCCATTTCAACTCCAGTTGTTTTTTACTGGTAATCTGTATATGAATACTTGCACATTTTTGACAGAGAGGAAAATAAAATAAAAAGACCTAATTCATTCTAAGCATGAAAAGCTATCTTATACTTATGAAGATCATCTAGTCCATCTAGCTACTCAGTGTGTTTTAGGCCCCTCCAAGGTCTTCAGCCAGCAGCTGATACTTGTCTCAGAAAGCCTATCACTGCAAATGTTAAGAACTGAATCTAGGGCCATTTCCACACTAGACTGTTATAGGGCTATTATTCCACTTTCAACATCCTATGGAATCCTGGGGTTTGCAGTTTAGAGAGGGGCCTTTGAGGCCCCTCCCTAAACTGCAAACCCCAGGATTCCATAGGATGCTGAAAGTGGAGTAATAGCACTATAACAATGTAGTGTGGAAATGGCCTTGGATTTTATGGGTGCAAAGTAGACCATTTCACTCAGCTTTAGAAGATAATTAACTGAAGGTGTGCTTGACATAAAGGGACCACATACAAGTGTAGCCATCAGTATTGTGAAGATGGATCCCGTACTTTGTTTCCCAACAAAATTTGGAAGTGAATTCCTGCTGATGCAGCATTAAACACCGCCTATACTTGGGTGGTGTAGATCTGAAAACAAGGTGGTTAAGGAAAGTTTTGCATTTTTTTCTTTGATTTTTAAACTAATGAATTCAGACTTCATTTATTCCTATCTGCTTATCGCTAGGTTGAAAACAAAAGTATCAAAAGAATACAGCACTTCTGCACATATGCAATTATCTTTCCCACTTCACAAAGATGGGCTCTGTAGTCATACTGACAACACTTGTTCTATTTGAAAACACCAGGATGTATTTGAGTAATATACTGTCCATTTTGTGTTCAGAAATTCCTTTATACAAAGCACTCCTGACTCAAAGAGGATAGGAAGCAGCCAGTGATACTTTGGAGAAGTGCTACTGATGCTTTGGACACATCGTGAGAAGACATGATTCATTAGAAAAGACAATGATGCTTGACAAGTAGAAGGTGGTGGGGGAAAAAAAAAGGACCACATTACAGTTGGATAGACTCAATCAAGGAAGCCACAGCCCTGAGTTTGCAAGACCTGAGCAGGGCTATTGAAAGCAGGGTAACTTGAAAGTGTCCTATTTGCAGTGCCATCATAAGTGAAAAAGTTGACACAATGGCAATTAATGATAACGGACAACTGATATTAGAGAAGATCTTTCAGCAAATGCAGATTGCAGTTCTCTCACAATTCAATATGGCTTTGGCTATATCTTTGTTATATGGTAGAGGGGTAATCAAGTTCCACATCCTTCCTATTCCTCCAGTTTGGGTGGCTTCTATAGAAGTTCTGACCACTGCCACCATTGTTGCTAAACAGCTTTAGTGTGTCCTGTAAAATCAAAAGCCACTATTAGCAAGTACAGATGGGTCACATATTTCTGATATTAGTGGGCTAGGATAGGTATAGCAGCTAGGTAGCCTTAGCCCCTTCACCACCTTTTTTTAAATTAAACATTTTTAAGCAGAATGCAGTGATATACATGCTGGAAGCTAAACCCATACTTTTAGGTTTGCTGGAAAAGAAAAAGAAAAAAAAGCAAAGGCAAAATGATTGCATTGGACAATTGAATCTTTGAAATCTTAAGTTTTCTTTCAAGCAAGCAAATCCAGAGCGCCTACTGAGCTATGAGCAGCTTTGAGGAGAATAGAAAGACTGTTGCCTATAAACTTTGTGTTTATCATACCAGCATGATGGTATTTTTGCATTTTTATGATGCAGCTAAGTGGTGAACATCCATTTATGCCATCTCATCCCAGATGCCTATCATGTAAAAGTAGCTGTTAATCATATACTGATCGCTTTCCCAAAGCCTAAACAAGAAACTAGGGGCCACTAAAAACATGCTGCCTTTCATTAAAGAGGAAATTATTACCATATATTTCTGTAATAACCAATAACATTTCAAATTACTCACATTTATAGCTCGTAATCAAGTCTATGCTTAACCTCTAATCTCCATGAAGTAAGAACTGGTTGATTTGTTAGTTAGTGACTTGTATGAATTTAAAGGCAGTTAGTAGCCTACCTGACCAGTTATGAACTACCACAGTGAATGCTTTTTGTGGGTGTTGTATTATGAAGCATACCAAACAGCTTGTAACAGTAATATATTTACAAAAGGGAAATGTTAATGCAGCAGATTTTAGTTGCTATATTTTCACATTTGGGCAATAGTGGTATGGGGTTCCAGCATTGAATAACAATGGTAGTAACCATGTGATACGTCACATGTGCTTAATATTTATCACCAGCATATAATCGTGTGCCTCTGTTCCATTCCGAAACATAAGCATTTCAAGGACTGGATTAGAAACCTTTGAGTGTGGGGTACCTCGCATGAGGCCACTGTTGATGGACAGATAAGAGCCTCCAGTGGCAATAAGACCACAGTCCTAAGGAATATATTAAGGAATTTAGCTCACACGTTCTCTGGACAAGGGTCAAGGAGACCCTGAGGATGGGGCTTCCAAAAGGATCATACACTGTGCCTTACCCCTGCTGTGTGTTTACCAGAAGGGTGCCCAGGCCACTCCCTTCTTTATATAGAAAGAAAGCATAAAGGGAGTTACAGGACCATATGTGCCAGGCACATATCCCCACTATCATCAACCTGCAGCCCAGAAGAGAACCTTATGTAGACAGGGAAGTCTGACCCTGGGAGTTGCACTTTGTCCATCCTCTTCTCTGGTTAAATGATGTGGTATTTTAGGTCAAGAGTGAGAAAAATGAAATCTCTCCCCTCCCCCACCCCAAAGAACAGCAGCGCTAGCTTTTCTTGATATGGACTTTAACCCTTTTTTCATATAAGGAATAGTTCTACATGGGACTAGAGATGCTGTCACAAATCTGAAAACTGAGGAAGAGACAGTCTCTGAAAATGGAACCACAATGGAACATTAGCTTAAAATCCAGTATTTCTTGCTAGATAAGCATAGCAAGCCTGGCTTATGTCATGGAGATCTGGTGGGTTGAAGCTGTGGGAGTTAACTTGCCCCATTTTTTTCCGCCATGGTTCTTTGTACAGCAGCAGGAGAGGCCTGCAGGAAGGTGGGGTTATCAGGATTCTGTCTTCCTGATCAGGTGCCCTTTCCCACAATCCAGTTGGCTTGAGTGTGTCTACTTGAGGTTGGGCGGCCAAGATCAAATAGAGATTCTGTTGATGCACCTCCTACTGCAGTCTCCTCACTAAAGTTTTGTACAATGCAGCTCACTCCAAATAATGTTTATGCACTGTACTATTTGCCTGTGTGGATTCAGTTGCTGACACTACTACTCAACAGTCTGCCTGCATGAGCTGGCTGAGCTGAGCTTGGCAATAGTCTCCTTGCACTTGTTCTTCTGAGGGATTTCAACATCCATACTGAGACTCCTCTGATGGGAATGGCTGCAAGATGCCCATTAGGCTCTCCCCAAGTAATATCTGGTGTTCCCCATGCTGCAGGCCACACTATGGACCTAGTTTTCTGTGCTGTATGAGAAGATGGCAATCTGGGTGTATTCTATAGTTCTGTTGTCATAGGTATACTACTACCTGGTGGGGTTTAGACACAGAAAGGCTCAGAGCTCTGCAGTGGTGTAGAGCTGATTAGGATGGTCCTAATCAACACTCAACAACTTGTGCAGAATTTGCACACCACTTCGTAGACAAAATTGCTTGATTCTGCTCGGACTTGGGTGCTGTAGTTGCCCCAGGTTCAGTGGATGTATCCTCTGCTTTTGCTTGTCCTATGTTAACGGATACATTTTAGTTTATGCAGTCTGAGGATGTGGACAGGATCCTTGGAGAGATGAAGGCCACCATGAGCATCCTGGACCATGTTCTTCCTGGGCTATAAAAGCAGGCAAAGGATGACTGCCTGAATAGGTAAGGAGAGTGATGAATTCCTCACTGCAGCAAGGTAGAGTCCATTGCATCTAAAAGAGGCTGTGCTGAGGACTTTGCAGTGGGGAAGAAACAACACTCATTGAACCTGACAGCACTAGACAAATACTGGCCAACACCCCTTTTTGGAGTGAGGTGCAGGGGTGTGGTAGCCTCCCTAGTTCACAGGGTTCTGGATGAAATACATTATCTAGAAACATTTCAATGTGGTTTTAGGCCTGGCTACAGAATGTAGACATCTTTGGTTGCCTTGTTGAATAATATGTGCCAGGAACTGGGAAGGGGGAGTATGTCTCTGTTGGTTCTGCTGGACTTCTCAGTGGCTTTCAGTGTCATGTCCCAGGCAGACATCTAGCAAATCAGCAGTGCAGAGCTTACTCACAGCAGCAAGAGCAGGAGTAATCCAAACAAAGTTCAAGTTAAGAATGCAAAGTTCCCCAGCAAACAAATCCACAAAGGCAAATTCAAATCAGCATCAGGCAAGCAGAGGTCCAAGAAAGTCAGGATTCAGAAAACCAGAACTTCAACAACTAAAAAGATCAGCTCTCAATACTGAGAACATGACCTAGCTTTTGCCTTTTATAGGCTAATAACATTGCCACAGGTGTTCCTTCATTAAAGCCCATCTGTTACTTAAACGAGGAAAACAGCTGAGATCTTCTTTCTGGCATTGTCTTTCCAACAAGGTAAGAGTCTGTGTTGTTTCATCTTCTGATACTTGTTCCCCCTGCTCAGTCCCTAGCTGTTGGTTGTTGTTTTCTACTGAGTAAACTTCTTCCTCAGATTCAGAACCCTCATCCTCACTATCAGGGTCTCCAAGGCAGGGCATAAGATTCATTATCGTCAACCATAGTATTCTTCTGGATTGTTTCTCTGGGATGGGATGTAGGCGCTTATTTTACAATGCTTTTGATTGCTCTTGCAGGGACAAACAGATAGTGGCGTTAGAGGATTCTTGTTTACTGTCCACTAGTTTGTGGTGTTCCTCAGGGCTTTGTTTTATCTCCCTGGCTGTTTAACATATTCAGGAAAACACTGAGATCTGGAGATCTAGGATCAAGTGTCCCCAGTATGCTGATGGCACCCAAATCTACATCTCTTTTCTATCTAACTAAGGAAAATGTTTCAGTATTAAGTCATTGATTGCTGTCAGTAATGGACTGAATGAGGGAAAACAAGTAGAAATTTAATCCAGGCAAGACAGAGGTGCTCTTGATAAGTCAGAAGGCAGTTCAGGGACTAGGGAGGTAGCCTGTGATGGATGGAGTTAATACTCACTCTGAATCTCAGGACTCATCCTGAATCCTAGAGGCCAGGGTTTCAGTAGTGGCCATTTGCACAGTTAAAAACTGCGGCACCAGTTGTAGTCATTCCTGGACATGTCAGATGTGATGTGGGGACACATGCCTTGATTACATCCTGTTTGGGTTAATGTAGTGCAGTCTACATGTGGCTGCCTTTAGAGACTGTTGAGGAACTTCAGTTGCTCCAAAATGCTACAGCCGGAGATTACAGAGAGTATGTAACTCCCATGTTGAAACAAGTTTACTGACTTCTTGTTATTGCTGCTGCTGCTGTTGTATACCTTCAAATAATTTTTGATGTATGGTGAACTGAAGGTGATCCTAAGATGGCCTTCTTCTGAGTATGAGACAGTGTGACTTGCCCAAGGTCACCGAGTGGATTTCCATGGCTGAGCAGGGATTCAGACCCTGGTATACAAAGACTCAGTGCTTTATCACACAAGGAAGGTAAATTGTACTTAGAGCAGAATAGTAGCATCTTTGGCTGTGACTTATCACTTGACATCATTCTTTTTCTGTTGCTCTCCTGGTGGGAGACTGTTTGGAAAGTGTTTCTTTTAATCCATTAACAATCTTTGTAAAAGAAACACTTTCCAAATGATCCCCCACTGGGTAAACAACAGAAGAGGGAGACATCATGTGATAAGTCCAAGCCAAAGACACTATTATCCTCCTGAAAGTGTGATTTATCTTCGCCATGTAATAAAGCCCGTAGTCTGATACTCCAACCACTACACAGCACTGGTTGTCAGAGATCACCTTAGTGGTTACTGGTTCATTTCTGGACACAATTCAAAGTGCTGGTCATGATCAGAAAGTCCTATACAGTTTCAGCAGAGACTATCTGGAAAACTGTATTTCCCCATGAGCCCACCCAAGTTTTAAAATCCTTGACGGAAGACTTTGTCTCAGTCCCATCACCCTCACAGTTACATTTGGTGAGGACATAGAAGAGAACCTTCCCAGTAGCTACTTCTGTGTAATGGATGTAAAAAACAACTGAACAAACATTTACTGACTAATTGGCTACGTGGAAAGGTCTTTAATGGAATGCATGTACTGCATTTTTATAAATTGTGCTAGTCCTATTCTGCTCACAAAAAAGAGCAGCTCAACATGTTTCACCAAACATCTTATTCAAAACTAGCGATATTCAAATCTAAATAAAACAACCAGGTCTGGTAAGCCTTGCATAAGTAAACAAAGCATTTTGAAACTTCTAGGCACTGCTTGAAAGCTTCTTCTAAAATACAGCCAGAGTTTATTTTTTTTCCCTTCACCACTTTCTTCTTTAATTTCCATTTTGGTAGCCAAACCTAGATTTATGCCCTTTTAACATGCTGTGGGGAAGGCTTACCTACTGTCCCATTTTATCTGTTCTGCTGTTCACACATGGTCAGTAAGGCATTCTGGAGACAGCTGCTGTTTACATTCCAGTTGTAGGCAGGCACACACATCTACAGTGGGCTCAGCTAGAGTAGAATTCCAGGCAGACTGTGTAATCTGCCACTGAACATGTGTTCCTCCAGTCTTTTCTCACCATCTTCCCAATGCCGATACTGCTAAAAACAATTTATAGGTAGACAGAGTACAGGGAGGAAAAGGAGGATCTGGGGTTCTTCCAGTGAGTGAGTGAGTGAGTGAGTGAGTGAGTGAGTCAGTCAGTCTGTGATCCACTTGCAAATAGTGTTTAGGTTCATGGTGGGTGGTGCATGCATGCATGAGTTTATGTTTTGGCTTTGCTTATAATGAGATATGCTGGTGTAAGTATTGAAAGGAAAGTGGTTCAGGCCTACTGTGTACAGATGGAGAGACCTAAATAATGGTATTGGTTAGCAAACTTGAGGCGTAATTTGTACTTCAGCTGCTCCACTTTTCTCATTATTAGGGAATGAAATCCATGCAACCATCCTTGTTATTTTTTGCAAATTTTTCCAAGTCTTACAGGTATGCTTATAATAAAAGAGATGCCAGGGATCAGTGGTCTGTTGTCAAGCAGAAATAACTTTAGTTCATTATTAAACTTGACCCATATCTGAACTAGTGACCTAAAGTATATAGGCTACATATCTCATATCAATCTCAGTAACTGCCAAATTTTTCCTACCACATTTGCCACTCACAGAGAGTGGTGTCTGTGATAAATATGATATCAAGGGAGAAATCACACTGGTCACTGGGAGGCCACTTTGATTTGCTTCTATTTTAGTAATAATTTGCAAATTGCAAAAATTCTCATGCAGTTTATCTTGAATATTTTATAAGTTAAAAAAATCAGCATTCAGTTCGCTGTTTTGTTACAATGGGCTGATCCATTGTGTTGTGTTTCTTACCCCTCCCTCCCTCTCTCTTGAGAAGGATGTAACTTCTAACCACAGATTAACAGGAAATCCCAGCCTAACAATAATTGCAATCTGATAATGCTTTTTTTATTTTTTTTATTTTTTTTGAGCAGGTTGGAAACTGATACCCCCATTATGCAGGATGCTGTGAACTGGATGTTATTGTCGACTATAAGGACAGGACGCATTAGCGGTATCTTTCATTACACAATCTTCATTGTAAAAGAACAGGGAGTGCTAAAATGCTATCCATATGATGAGTAGGGCTACATTGTTCTTCCACTGCTGGCTCTGATTAAGACTGGGGTAATGTACGGTTCCTGCCATTTCTGTCCGTCAGGAAACAAGGCAGATCAAGGTAAAATAGATGAGCATGTGCTGGCAACAGATTAAAAAGACCGGTCTAAGGTCCATTAATAATTCTCATATTTAGGATTTTCCTCTGTACTGTACTTAGAGAATCTACAACATTTAATCTCTTCTCAGAAAAGCAGAGAGAATCCTTACTCCCCCACCCCCACCCCACCCTACCCCCCCACCCGAGTGATAGACCTAGATTTTCCAAGGCAGCACATTTGTCTGTCAGAGCTGTTGGCTGGTGTGGTGATTTAGTTTCCGTCAAATGATGCCTGTGTCCGGTTGATGATATAGCCTTGCTGGATATGGGGAAATTTGTTACCTTTAGCTCTGACAGGAAGATAATTGCTGATGGTTAACAGAACTGTGCAGAATCCATTGGTTTTGTAGCTACACAAGCAATGGTATCTGCTTCAAGAAGTCAGTCTCTTCAAATTAACTTCTGGAAGCAGGTCTTTCATAAGACAAATTTTATTTTACTTTGTGCTGAAGTGTCTGGGGCTTTTTCGTTAGCGCTGGAAGCTTATTGATCCGAGTAACTAGGAAGAGTCTTATTATTAGGAAGATTTGATATTTGTGTCATCACTTTATGTCCTAGTATTCTATTAAGTCTGCTTTCATTATGGTTAAACCAAGCAAGGGAAAGTCTTTTATATGTAACCTTCGTCAGCTAAGGTGGAAATGTATAAATAGGAAGAACAAGCTGTAGCAAGCAGCTTCAAGCAGTAAGAGTGGCCTTCTGCTCAGGTAGTCAGAAATCATGTGATTTGCTCCTCTTATTCCATATAGAGCTGTGTGCAAATGGTCAGTAAATGAAGGAAGGTGTGTGTTTTTCAAAGGAGTCTTTTCTGTCATATCAACAAAGAGGCTTAAAAAAAAAAGACAAACTTTTTTTTTATGCATGAGCTTCTGTGGATTTAAAAAAAAAATCACTTCCTCAATGGATTACAATCCACAATATTTCATGCCAAAACAAATTTGTTAGTCTTAAGTCTCCCCTTCCTTCCTTCCTTCCTTCCTTCCTTCCTTCCTTCCTTCCTTCCTTCCTTCTTTTGTTCTTTCTGCATGTATATTTGGGGGGCAGGATTAAGGGTGGAGCTATAGCTGCAGAGTCTGCCTTGTCCAGGGGCATTTGACACATCCATATCCAATATTTTTGCATGATGTAGATTGCACATAAGGAACCATTTGACTGTCAGGCTCCTGTGCAAACATGTTGTTTAATGCATGGATGTTGAGGGGGGTTTATTTATGACCCCAGTCCATACCACCATATTTCATTTATACATCCATGACTATTTCACCACAGGACTAGTGAGAAAGATGAGAGGTTGGGGGTCTTTTTGAGGGGTGGAGAGATTGTGTTTGGTGAGAGTATATCTCCATGAATGGTCTCAAAATAAAGATTACACTCAAGCCATAACTGAATAATTTCTACTGTTACAACATGACAATAAGTTCAGCAGCTCTTATACGTAGGTATCAATAAAGATGTGTGTATGCACATGTGTACACACTCACGGTACTCAGTTCTGCAGTTTAAAGTAGGGATTCTCAAACAGGTCAAAGGCCCCTCCCTAAACTGCAAACCCCAGGATTCCATAGGATGTTGAAAGTGGAATAATAGCACTTTTACAGTCTAGTGTGGAAATGGCCAGAATTGATCTGAGAACGGCTTCCATGTGGTAGAAAGAAGTGATTGGGTTGGGCGAGAGGACAGGAGAATAAGAAAATTCAGATATATTGTTGAGCCAGTGAGCCAGGTAGCTGAGGTGGTGGATTGGAGGGGTAGAATATACATCTCCAACCACTACCCATAGGGCCACCTGTCATTGTTACCAAGGTATCTGTGTCCTCCTAACAACATTTACTGAAGTATTACTTATGTTCATGGTAGTTCTGCAGATACAGCAAATACTGCTCAAGCAATGTTTGCAGCCAGATCTTGGAAATGTTATGTTTGAACTATAACTACCGGAATCCCGCAGCCAATATAGGTAGTAACCACGCTGATAGGGGGATCTTAGCAGTCAAAAAACAATGTTTTGAAGCTCTCTCTTCAGAGCTAGAGGAGAGTACATACAGTGCTTCTAGAGAACTCACCAGTGCCTCTTGCTCACAGTCCTTCCTGAGAATTAATCATATTAGACACAACTCATAGTGACTCTGAGTACACTGTAGGTCAGCTTAGAGTTGGGATAGTTCTGGTAGCTCTATCTCGCAATACAGAAGGGTTTTCAAGAGCAAGGATGAGACATGCATTCTCTTCACATTTTGATCAGAACACTACATAGTGTGGGACAGAAAGGTAAAGGCAGAGAAAGAATGGAGAAAACAGCCTCCTTCCCCTGGAAAGGAGTACAGTGGGCCCTCAGTAACTGCTAGGGTTGGTTCTAGCTCTGCACACCCTGGACACAAAAATTCATGGATGCCCAAGTCCCATGGTGTAGTAAAATGGTGTAGTGACACGGTGTCTCTTATATAAAATGACAAAATCAAAATTTGCTTTTTGAGATTTTTTTTTGGGGGGTGGAATAGGAGCTCTGGTGGCGCAGTGGTTATATGCTAGTACTGCAACCACAAGGTTGTGAGTTTGATCCTGCCAGGCTCCAAGGTTGACTCAGCCTTCCATCCTTCTGCAGGTCGGTAAAATGAGTACCCAGCTTGTTGGGGGCAATTAGCTAAAACACATTGTAAACCGCTTAGATAACACTCAGTTGATAAGCGGTATAGAAATAAATGCTATTGGAATATTTTCAAGCCATGTTTGGTTGCATACAGAATCTGCAGATATGGAGGGCTGACTGTACAAGGCTCCTGTCCCACTTGATAATGTGCCGATTGTTGGAATGTGAAACTGAATGAAAAAAAAGTTATCTGGTCTACCAGCAATGATAAATGGATTATGTTTAAGCAGACACACAATCTTGCTTGTCTAAAAGCAATGTAATGAAGAGCTAAATGGAACAAAATAGGATATTGGCCAAATTTAAGCATTTTTAAGTGCAGCTATTTTTTATTGGGAGAGATAAACATATGCTCCTGTCTTTTCCAATGAAAAAGTACTTAACAGTACTTTTTCTGGATTGTGCTGTAATACTAAATAATGTTATCAGATTGTTTCTTACAATTGATGGACATCATACAAATAGATAAATAAATCCATCTTTATACTTCACTTGCTCAACAATATTTTACAAATCCAGTTGTTTTCTACGGTGATGTGCAGACTTTTCCCAATCACCTATGCTTTGTTTAGTGCATCACATTAAACTGTATTTTTTTTTTTTGGTTTAGCTCCTTAATGAAAGAGAAGGATTATTATTTTTTCTTTTTTATATTTTTATTTTACCATATACTTTTAGACTGAAGTGTTGCTGTGACAATGAAGCATCAGAAATATTATTGATCTGCTGCTGCCCTGTTGGATAGCACAAGTCAACTAACCTTTGACTTAGCATTGTTTAACTCAGATTTCTCAAAGTGACTGGGTAGGCTCTTAAAGAATTATAGTATAAGTAATGTGTTTTGTCCCATCCTTGTACAGCAACTAAGAACATGAAGCTTTATAGCGGGAAGTAATGCAATAAAGAAGTTGTTTTTAATGAAATCCTTTGTGGCAGCAGCTCAAGTTTAATGACTTTCAAATTGCTTATAGGAAGGAAGGAAACTATATTGTGGAGTGAGTGACTGATGCCGCTAGGATCTAAATTTATACATGTTTCTCCTTTACCGGAAACCTCCCAAAGAAAAACAAAAAACCTTTAAATTGCATGTTGTACTTCAAAGTTTTTAAGTTTTCTGTTCCCCCAACTGATTGTTCATCTTTTTATTTTCCTTACTTGGATTTACCACAGTGTGACCTCGTGTTGTATTTTTTCTGAATGACAATGAAAGTAATTGAAAATATTGATTGGCAGTATAGTTAAGTTGTCAACACAACCATTTAATTTGTCAGGAGGACTTGTTAAATTGTCAAAAATCATATAAAAACTCCTTCAGTCACTGATGATATACATTAGAGATGTTCATGAATCAAATGGCCCATTTTTGAGATAAGTGTTGAAGAAAAATTCTGAAATGGTTTTCTCCTGGTACTTTCTTTTTTAAAAAAAGATTGAATTAAAAATGAAATATCTCAGCGTTACATAGCTGGTAAACATTTTTCTGTGGATGACAATAGGTATCTCACACTAAAATTTAAGTTTCAACATGGCAGCCCTTAATTTTTAGTATATGTAACAATTTTTCCTGAACGTCTTGGAAATTAGTTTATTTTTTTTTTAAAAAAGGAATCTACTTTGACTAGTAAGTGAAATATATGACACTTTGCATATGGAATATGTTCTCCCTGTTAGTTCAGGGCAACCAGCCATGTGGCTGCGGTAGTCAGAGATTCATTATTATGATATCTTCTTCACAAATATGGAATGGATAAGGTCCAGTTGCTCTACTACATTTCTGTTTATGTATGAGGCCTTCTTCTGTAAGTCTTTTTACAAAATGGCATTTGAAAGAAGAGGTCATGGACTTTTCGTCTCTTAATACTCATATATGAGCTCCTTAGTAAAATAAGTGTGGATGGGAATCGGTGGCATTGCAGTCCATCCCCAACATATGCATATTGTTTGTAAACTTTGAAGTACCTTTTCCTATGTATATTTTTTATTATTATAAGTATTTTTAATCTCACCTTTTCACTAAAAGTGATTATGGGGCTAGGAGCTTTGGCATTTAATACAAGGAGTTCTTTCATTGATGTGGTTTTAATCATGTTTTTATCTGCTTTTAAATTTTAATTGCATTTGTATTTTTTATTTGAATTTTATGTTGTCATGTCAACAACAAAATCTACAATATTTGTTAATGAATACAATTAAAATTAATAAGATTTTCTGATGAAATGATTATTAAAGTCTCTATTTGTACTTTGCCAAAATTTGGAAGAGGAGAGTTTGGGGATGATGACAAAACATCACTGAGGGGGTGAGGCAATTCTCTCAAGGAAGGGTGTTGCAAAACCTAGGCATCAGCTCCTAAAGCTGCTTCTCTCTTCCCAGCTGAATGAAGCATGGGTATGATAACTCTTCAGCAGATCCCAGCTCAGGTGGAGGCAGATGGCCCTTCAACCACCTCCATTCAGAGTTTTAAGGGTAGTAAGCAGTGCTTAACTAGTGTTGTATTCCTCTTACAAGTGAACGAAGCAGAAGTGCTAACTCTTTGCTTCCAAGTGAAAGGGCTAGTGTACATCTTTAATAAAAACAGAAGTCAATTATGAAGGCCTACATGTTAAATATAACCAGGCAAAATTAGCCATAGATTGATTATATTAGGGACTTCACATTTTATTTAAGATTTGTGATGTCTGCCTTGTAGGTCAGCTTGAGTCTTTGCTGCATTGGATTTCTGCGATCCATTCACTAATATGTTTTCATTTCAGCTGCTGCATTGCTTTTCAGTAATGATGGCATGCGAACCATAATTACAGAAGGACTTTTTTTGTGAACCATTTTCCCCTCTGAGAGCTACTTTGGATGTGTTTATTAGAAATTAAAAACATACAAGCTGTTTTTGTATTGCTGCTTTACTTTACAAAACTTGCCTGGAATAGGAAACTTTTTCTAGTATCCTGACATCAGGTTGAAGCAAACAGCAAAAGATGCAGAATATGTTTTAAGTTACTATTTCATTTGACATATGTGGGCTTTCTCTATTTTATTCCCACAACAACCTTTCAAAGTTGGTTAGGGTAAAACTGGAGGGGAGAGTGTGACTTGCCAAAGGGAACCCAAATTCTTCATGGCTGAATAAAGAATCAATTTTATGCCCCCATTGAGCACTTCATCTAGTTTTCTATGCTGGCTTTTCTGCCTAATTTCTTCCATGATGGAGATAATGAATCTAGATGCCTGGGATAGACTTCTATTTTTAAATGTGTCCATTTAAAAACTTGGTCATTTTTTGGTAAACAGCTTTCCAGAAAGATTCCTCCAGGGAGCAAAGGTTAATATCCACCATCTAAACCTGCTGACTTTAGGAGGAAGAGATTCCTAAGCAACTTTGTCTAGACCATTTTCTTTGGCTGAAATACAGGTTTGAAGCTAGACTTTAGGTTCCCGTTAAGCAAAGTCTTGCTTCTTGTTGTCTTATTATGTAAAAGATAATATAGATTGCATGTTCATTGGAGAAGTTGGGTGATCTAAAGGTATTTCCAGAGCTCAGTTCATCAACAAGAAAGAAAGAGAAAGAAACACCTTTCCCCCTAGGTGGGTTCTCTAACTACCCCCAATGCAGATATCCCAAATCAGAGCTGAGATTTTTTTTTTTTTTAGGAAGCTAAATCTAATCATGCTGAGTAGTGGTACTTTCCAGGTGGATCGTTTTGTAATTGCGTCTGCAAAAACACATCAGTGAATAATAGCACTTGAAAATGTAACAGGTTTTTTTTTTTCCTGGACTGGACTCCATGTGTACAATAACACCATCCACCCACTGGTCAGTTGCTCATGGTTTCACTGTGTCATTATATCCCTTTTTCTGTAAAGTACTTCCTAAACTCTGATTCTCTCAAGCCACTCCTTTCTTCTCCAAGAGTTATAAATTCTGCAGCAAGCAGATCTGGAGAGAAGGCAGGATGGCATCTGTCACATAGACAGTATCCTGCACTTTGAGGATCTGATTTATGCTGTCCTATGGGTGAAAACTCTGGTCTTTTTTCCCCCCTTTAAAAACATGTATTGAGTTTTCTGATACAAGTTTTAACAACGAAAAGTTTTCTGTTAATTATTTTTCTTGCAAACTGTCTTGTGACTCTTTATTGTCTAAAAGATATTACGTTGCCCATCAAACAGGAATTGTACTACATACTGCTTAGAAACTACGGGAGTGTTTTGCAGAAAAATTCCTGTGCAGTCAGAAAAGGAATAATGAGGAAGGTCATTCTAAATTGAAAGTTCATTGCATGTTAGAAGTAGGCAGCAGGAAGCTGTTTTGCTAGATGTTGAGATAATTTAATATTTCGAATCCCACAACGCACAGGATATGTTCGCAAGTGGTGATTTAAGCAGTGGTTTCAGTAGGAAATCTCCAACGATTGATTTTTGCTTGCCCTTTTTTTAATGGAAAACCATGGTTTCCCATTGCAAGGTTGTTTCTGCATAAGCCCAAGGTTCGTGCACTTTGTTCTCCCCTCTCCTCTTTGCACTCAAGAAGGAGACTGGAAGCCTCTTATTTTACCTCTGAATAAACCACAGTGCTCCATTATATTCCAAACTGGGGAAATATATTTAGAATCATAGAATCATAGAAATGTAGAGTTGGAAGAGACCACAGGGGCCATCCAGTCCAACCCCCTGCCATGCAGGAACACCCTCAAAGCACTCCCGACAGGATTGCCATATCAGAAACATCTGAGGCTCAAGACGTAGAGACAACCCTAGTGATTTCATAGGGGTGGACCTTCCTGGTGTCATGTTTTTTTCCTCCAGTGGGTGCATGGCTCACCTCTTGCCTAATTTATCCTCACATATATGAGGATAACAACCCTCTGATGTCTGTCAGTTTGAGAGAGCATCACTGGTCTAAAATTATCCAGTGATTTTATGGCTCAGTAGCGATCTGGATTTCCCATGTCTAAGTACAATGTTTCAATCATGACATCACAGCGCATCACATTTTAAAGTTTTCAAAATGTTTTAAAAATGTTGCTCTCTACTTTGATGGAAAACTTGCTGACATTACATTTGTTTGCAATTTAAACATATTCTGTTCGTTTGCAGTCTCTGTGGAAAGAGGAAACCATCCCATAAGAATATAAGAATAGCCAAATCTGGATAAAATCATTTATCTTTTAGAAAGAAGAGTCTCTCTTTAAAAAAGAAAGAAAGAAGCTTTAAGTTGTTGTTGTTGTTGTTGTTCTTGTGTGCCTTCAAGTCATTTCTAAATTACAGCAAACCTATCACAGAGTTTTCAGGGGCTGAGAGTATAGCCATTTCCACACTATACTTTTATAGCGCAATGATTCCACTTGAAACATCCTATGGAATCCTGGCATTTGCAGTTTGGGCCAGCCCCTCCCGAAACTGCAAACCCCAGGATTCCATAGGATGTTTCAAGTGGAATCATAGCGCTATAAAAGTATAGTGCGGAAATGGCCTATGCGGTGCACCCAAGGCCACCCAGTGTGTTTCCATGGCTGAGTGTGGTAGTGAACCCTGGTCTCCAGAGTTGTAGTCTGACACTCAAACCACTATACCATACTGGCAAAACCTGTTTGGTGAGTGGCCACCAAAGACTCCCTTGGGGCATGGATAGCTCAGCAGGAATCACAGAATCTTAGACTTGGAAGAGAACCCAGGGGCATCCAGTCCAACCCCCTGCCATGCAGGAACACATATCAGAGCACTCCCAACAGATGGCCATCCAGCCTCTGCTTAAAAGCCTCCGAGGCAGCCTATTCCACTGCCAAACAGCTCTGACCGTCAGGAAATTCTTCCTGAGGTTTAGGTGAAATCTAAGGAAATCTAGCTGTTCTCTCTCTGCTCTTTTTTCTCTCCCTCTCTCCCCTCCCTGAAATCTTCTGCTTTCATGCTGGTGGCATCTGGATCTCAGTGAGTGCTCTGGGCTGTGGTTGCTTCTTCTCTCGTCCCTCTCTTGAACCTTGGCAGAGCAATCAGTTCCGGAGGTGCTGAGTGGATCCTTCTTTTGCTGCTACTGCCTCCTTTTTTCTTGCTGCTGTAATGCTGCCACTTGAGCCTTGCCCAACACCCCCAGAGGACTCAGCTAGAACACTGATTGTAGGGCTTCAAAACAAGAGACTTCAGTTGGGTCAAAGAGGCCTGGCAACTGTATAGTGTGGTTTCTAGTAACACCATTTAATAAAAACAAACCGGGATCAGTGGTGCTAACATTTGACAGATGATTGAATGTCCCCTGCTCTCCTTTCTTACATGTCCTGATCGTAATATTCACTTAAAATTGAACAAATCAGAGTATGATCCTCTGAAAAAATGCCACACATAAATGGTATTGCCATGACCTTACACAGGATCACATTAAGCAGTTTACTCTCTCTGGGAGTGCTTCATCAATGGATATGTACACACTGATAATAAATTCATGTATGACAAATAAAATTTAAAAAAATCTGCAACAAATGATGCATGCATAATGCTCTGCAGAAAATGAAGAATAAAAAACAACATAATGACACCCTCCTATTGAACAGTTTCCATTTAAAATTCCAAAATCTAGGGAGAATCTAGATGAAGAAAATTTTGGAAACAAATTCTGTCAAAAGAACCAAATCCTACATAACTGTCTCTGGAATTCAATGCTATCATCACAAAACCTTAAAATTCTATGGGGCACCCCTCCAGTACTAGGAAGAAATCTTAATTTAAAAGAAAGTTGCTAGAAAGGGACTCAACTCCTCATCTTTTCCCCCCTTTTTTGTCTTAAATACCTCCCTTAAAAAAAAGTCTGAGTTATGTTAAGACAGTTCTCTCATTCATGCAGAAATCTTCAGTAGACAGACAGCTTAGGCACAAAGTAAAATGGATCAGCTGTAGAAGACAGATTAAGCTGTCCATCACTAAGAACTAAGGGTGGACTCTCTCCTTCTACTAACTCTCCTTCATATAGATGTTGACAAGACTGTGGACTGAAGTGAGACCTCTGCCAGAACAATATGAGTCTTATAATTCTGTGTGGCAGAACCACCACTCTTGCGCATTGTGTAGGAGACACTAATACAAGCCTGAGTCACTGGTGTTGTCATATCCACATCCTCATCTGTCACTGTACCACACTTTGCAATGAGCTGCCTTTCTTGTCCCTGCTGTGTGTAGATGCTCATTTTACAGGGGAATGCAGAGTGCAGTGAAGTTAATTTTAATCTTAACTTTTTAAATCTAGGGTTGGGGAACTTCCAGCCTCTGGGTCATTTCCAGTCCAGATTTCTGTTCTAGACTGCAAGCTTCTTCTGAAGACCTGGCCCCATTTCCATCCAGCTGTGGAGGGACCACTGAACACAACAGTTTAAAATTCCCTGCTCAGCATTAGGACTGTAAAACATGCTTGCAAAACTACTCATCCTCACTGAGATTAGGGTTCTCAATGTACCTTAAAATTGTCAACTGCATTAAGATTTCTGGCACTTGGGCTTTTTGCAGAGGTTTCAGTTGCACAACCCTTTTTGTATAGAAAATTCTATTTTGTACACACGTTCTTTTTTCACTAAGATATTGTCCCTCCCCCAATGTTTGTACAAATGATATGCTTAAAAAAAAAAAATCTGGAATCTGGAAAAATCATTGAAAAATGCACAGAAACTTCAATCATCTTGCCCAGCAGGGAGAAAACTCTTACAATTTTCTGTTCATGCGTGCAAAGTGAAATAAACAAAGATTTACGTCTTGGCTCAACTCTAAAGAAATCCCTGTTGTCCCTGGTAATCTGTGCTGTTATCTTTGATAAATCATAGGAGATAAGAGAGGATTAAAAGGTATTTGGACTTTAAATGACTGTCTATTTGAATACCTCTAGAATTGTAAAGTATTTTGATTTTTAGTATCTTCTAAATAGCCGTACATAGAATGGAACTGTGCTTTGTCTGCCTGAAGGCTGTTTATACTGGGGTCTGCTCCTAAATCTGTCTGCATGGAAATGAGCTATGCTTTGTACACTTGCTAAGTAAATGTAATGTAAGTAAATGGGTAAGAATGTTACGTCTGTCTGTGCTCCACTTTGGTTTCATCCTGCCACCTTTCTCCTTGACCCTACCACATACCATTAGCCACATCAATTGTTAAAAGATAAGCCCTGAAATTAGAATTACCTAACTTAGAATTCTACTCCTAGGCCAGAACTATTCCGTATCTCTACTCTGTTACATTGTTTTCTTTAGTAAACATTTAATTTACTCTATTACTCTCTTTGTAGAACTTCTTTGACTTTTTTTTACTCATTCAAAACTATATGATTAGTTTCTATAATTCTAATTCATTTTCTTGGCATTTGTTTCAGTGAGAGACTCAGCCAGTCTTCTATTGTAACTTCAGTATTTTCCAATGTAAAATATATAGTGTTCAGGTATCCTAGTAGGTGTCCAAAGTAACAGATAGAGTCCAGATTTCATGCAGAAATGAATAGCAGTCCTTGTTTTAAAGGTCATTAGTGGTGATTTTCATCATATGTAACTTCTGTGTTTTCCCTCAAGTTGACATGATCTTTCAGACATCTTTTGTCACCTGGCCAATGGACAAGACTTGCCAAATTTCAAGTAAGTGTGACCATGGGTCCCATTGTAAGCATGTAGACACAACTTAAGTATTAGCTAGGTTAAATAAATGACAAAATGGTATAACAGAGCAATAACCAGATGGGCCGAGTATGAGGCAGGGAAATAGCAGAAGAGACTTATCTTGCAAATATTAAGCAGTCACAGATAAACTATCTGCTTTTGTGTACAATAATTTTGTATACAATAAATAGCAGGAAGGATTTGCAGATAGGAAAAAAGTAAAGCAAAGTATTTCCTGGTTTTGTAGACTCCTTGTTATTGCTTGCCATTGTCATTATGGCTGGATGTGTAGAGTAATGTGGACAGAAGACTGGTGGGATTGTTGGAGACTTTTCTTTTGGAGTTGTTGCTAAAATGCTTTTGATAATTTGGACAGGCTTTCCAGTTGGCCAATGTTCTGCTCTTCCCCACATCATCCAGTGACATTATTAAGATCTGTACAGGTTGTTCCAAGTCTCCGTTTCAAACAGATGAGTTCCAAATGAAACAAACAAGCTGGAAAATATACCCACCACTCATGCTTTTGTACCCCCCCATTCATTCTTTTAACTGAAACACTTGAAATTAAAGAAGGTTCATTCATTTAGTTTTCCTCTTATTTCTGAAACAAATGCATACCAGTTGTCGACACACAAGTTTATTCAGTAAATGAGAAGCAGCTCCTTGCAGTGGGCTCATATGTTCTTGTACTCAGTGGTGGTAATAATTACTTCCATTAATTCATTTATTTATTTATTTTTAATGTTCAAATCCCAGCTCTCATCAAATTTCCATTTTAAGTTGGGTAAACTGGATACCTTGGGGTACTATTGTTCTTTTACAGTAGTGTTGTCATGGTAAAGCCCAGCTGCCTATTTGCTTTATTTTCCTTCTTATAATCATGGTGCTAAAATTCTCATTCTGCTCTATCCCTTTTTAATGCCTACTGTTCTCACAGATGTTGGTTATTTCTGTTAGAGAGGTTGAAGGGAAGTGGAAGTATAAAACATCCTCTGCTCCATCTAAATATCAAATACAGTTTATTTGTAATTCTTCTTTATCTAGAAACGAGACTAATGTATTTGTTATAATATAAAATAACAACTATGGTATATTACCCTGAAGCTGACAAATGATAAATTAGTGGCAGTTGTTGCTCTTGGACCTCTAAAATCCTATTTGCCTCTTGAAATAAGTTTTTAACAAATTATTTGGAGATGCAGTGGGGTGGATATCAGATGGCATCTTCAAGGAAACTTGGAAAACAGGAGTTCCACTTCAACCCAACTGGTTGAACCCTGGCCATGGTGATGAGGGAGTATTACATTAATCTTTGCACCGTTTAGTCTCCTTATCTAATAGCACAGACTTATTCTTTGTAACTAACAACAATGAAGGGCGCCTTTAAGAAATCTCCAGTGAGCACTGAGGCATTACAGATTAGGTCAGTGGAACTGCTGCTAGGTTGAACATGATGGATGAGCAGGAGAATGAGTTTCTGCTGCACCGGTATTGTGAAATCTTTTCATTGTCACCAACGGGCTTACAAGGGAGCTGATGAATGAAAAAGCAAGTGTCAGAAACGCCTTTCTGTGCCCTGGTACACTTTTAATATCCCTCCACAGCTACAGGATGAGTATTGATAAAAGTAAAGTTTAAATATAGCCATAGAATGATGGGTGATGATGATTTAAGGAGAACATAGCAATGAGGTTACAGAGGGTTCACTTTCCAAAAGTGCATGGAGGGGAAGGAAGTTGAACCATGTGGATCAGAGGGAAGAGCAGGAGGCTTTTTATAAGAAGCTAATTCAATGAGGATACTGAGCTCTTTGATGGATGAGTTACTTCCATCTGGTTGCAGTATATGTAATAAATAGCTGGGTTCATGTTTGACCTCTTCTCACTTACTGGGCCTTTCTTTTTCTTTTGGGATATCCAGGAGGGACTCTCCATTAGAGAGGTGGGAAACATCTGTGGAAAGTGCATGCACACGTGCGTGGAGGGGGGTGTTATCTGGCTAACAGAGCTTTAGGAAGCTTATCATCTTGAATGGAGGGAAGAAAATCTTTTCAAAGTTATAGAGCAAGAGATCCATTTCTAGTCTCCTGTGCTGTTTCACTATATAATTAAAGCTGCTCTTTTTGGAAAAAAATATACACAGAGTTCCTGCAAAGCATTTTATAACAAAATAAAATTTTGAGTCACACAAGGCATTTTATAACAAAATAAAAACAGATCTTATATCACTAGAACCATTTTGTAAAAGAGAGAAAATGGAAAGACCTTACCTGTACCTAGGTCTTCAAGAAGTTAGCACGTGAGAGCTTTGTAATCTTTTCCAACTGGTCAATGACTACACATGACAGTGGGAGCAGTCAGGATCATGGCCATCAGCCTCATAGGCCATTTCCACACTAGACTGTTATAGTGCTGTTTTTCCACTTTCAACATCCTATGGAATCCTCAAAGGCCCCTCCCTAAACTGCAAACCACGGGATTCCATAGTTGAACGTTGAATAATAGCACTATGACAGTCTAGTGAGGAAATGGCCATAGTTGCCTGCACCTGGCCTCTGCATGTTCCATTCTGCAGGGAGTGGGCAAAGTTGACTCTATGGCCTATATGTGGCCCCCCGGGGCCCCCACTGCAGCCCTGGAGTCCCACAACCCCTTCCAATTCCTTTAAGCTCCAAATTGCCCCCAAATTTAGCAACTCTAAATGGCAAATTTCACCTTCTCCTGGAGCTTCTAGGAGTACCATTTGCCTTCTGAATAGAATTCCTTTCCTGACCCCTTTTCTGGTGTTTGTGGAGGACTAGAAAAATGCTTGGAACTAACTGTCCAGTTACTTCATGTTCCTTGCAAAGGGATTCCCCCTAGTAAAAAGTTCTGTGAAAAATTATATATAAAGGACAAATTTCAGTCCAAAGGTTTATGGTATGTGATTTGCCAGTTGTGAGTAGAAGGGGGTCAGATAAGGATGTGGCCCATAAAGATACATGAAGGGCAAAAGTAGCCTTTAGGCCCAAAGAAATTTGTTCACCCCTAGATTATACAGATATGTTTGTGCCCAGCAACATAATCTATATTCTGTACATATTGACTCCACAAAAGATCAGGAATAAAGACTGGGTCGAATCAAAGATTCGTGTTTCTAACACTCCTCCTTCCACATGTGCACCTATTTAGAACATCTACTTATGATCTGTGCTTAGGAGACGACTGTTCTGTGACATGTTTTATGAATTAAGTACTCTCAATAAAAATCAGTGGGATTTAACTATCATCCTATCAGATGAGACATCTAGTGTTTCAGAGTTGTATTTTGTTGCAGAATTCATGGAAGTTAACCTCCAAGATAATAATTTTATCTGAAAAGTTAAAAAGGATATACTTGAATTTGAGTCACCTGCCCTGTCCAGTTTCTTTTTAAATAAAAACAGCTGGTATAGAAATTGTCCCAACAAATCTATTGCGTTCTACCATGTTTTTGTCCCACCCCAGATATTTTGCACAATAAGTCCAGAACTGTAAATTTAGTAGGTCCCCGTTATCTTCAGAGGATACATTCCTCAACTTACTATGGATGGGGAGTAACATGGATAATGCCAAATGCTATATTTGGATCCCCAGGCTGGACAAGGTGGTGAG
Source organism: Ctenosaura bakeri (assembly GCA_948474755.1). Classification (NCBI taxonomy): domain Eukaryota; kingdom Metazoa; phylum Chordata; class Lepidosauria; order Squamata; family Iguanidae; genus Ctenosaura; species Ctenosaura bakeri. The sequence continues at coordinate 96,363 of CAOLHI010003384.1, read as the reverse complement.
GGAAGGAGGCAGCCCCACTGCCTGGCTCTTTCTTCCTGGCTGCCTTCCTGCCTGCTTTCCTGTCAGCAGTCCCCTCTCTGGGTGACAAATCTGGTGGGAGGCCCAACTGCTTGGAGCTGTGTGCCTCTCAGCTGAGGAAGGAGTGTCCATAGAGGTACAGGAGGCCTGGATGAACCTCACCATGTGCCTCTCTAGGCCAGGAAGAGAGGAAGATTCCTTCCTTGGCTGGGAGAGGCATTAGGGAAGTTGTGCTCCTCTTTTGGCCAGGGAGGGAGGGAGATTCCTTCCTCAGCTGAGAGAGGCAAAGGGAGTCCCCGCTACACAGAACAAGGACCTCAGCCAGCAACAGCAGCAGCCAAGGCCCTGGAATGGATTGTTGGTAAAGTGAAACTGTGGGTACCTGTCTAACAGCTACCAGGACCTACTGTAGTTTTCAAAATCTGAAGCAGCGGGGGGAGGGGGGAATTGCTAAAATTGCTCTGGTAATTTAGAACTAATCTAGCTAAGGATTACATCCATAGGTGTGAATAGCAGTAGGGTGACTGGCCATGTCCATGTGATGTTGCTATCCCACAACAGCAGCAGATTTTTTTCTGGTCCAGGAGTTATGCTACTGCATGATTTTGTCGCTATCCATTTGCTATCTCATCCCCAAGCGTTGCAAAACCACCTTATACTATTTCCAGAAAAAAATCCATTGAGAGCCTCCTTTAGCGTTTCAATCCCAATAGCCAGCTCAGTGCAGTTCCATAATAGTGCTTGATAGCACTTCCTGTCATGGATCCAGGAGTGGGCAGGGTGTGGGCATGCCCAGCTTGTCCTTCCCTCAGCAAATCCCATGGTATAGCGATTGAGGGATCAACCACCTCTTGGTATTTATTTTACATTTCTCCTTTGTGTTTTTAAAAATTTTAAAAGTAATATTTAGTGTTATAGTATACAAATGGAATAGTATACTGGTGTGTCATGAGATTACAACATAGCTGCTCTAGTATGGATTACACCCCCCCCGACCAATTGGGCAATGGGGCACAGTGAAGGCGGGGCAAGGGAGTGGCCAAGGATACGGTAGTGCGGAAGGAACACCCATAGCCATAATACTACTCATCTGCTTAAGGCGGAAGGGTGTGGAAGAGTGCATCCTTAACCTGCTACCATCATGAGAATGGCAATGCTGATATTGTAACAGAAGAACATGCTATTGAGGTATTATGTGGAAAGGGCCTTTCTGAAGACCATCCACTGAGTTAATGGCAGCCTTGAAATTCAAACTGAAGATTTTCCATTCACATCTCAGCCTTTTAGCCTGATATTCCAAGTTTAGTTACTCTGAAAAGTTTTAATTAAACATTTTTTTATTTTATTTTAGTCTATTTTGGGGGTTAGGCCCTGTTTGACTAGGGAGTAGTTTACCTAATGGTATGGCTTCTTCATCTCAAGCTTGCTGTCCAGCTAAGATCTTCTGGAGGGTCTCTTGGTGTCTGGATCTGAACTATGGCTTTCTGATATGCCACTTCTTGGCTTTAGAACAGCTCTTTTTATGCAATACAAATATTAGGTTGCTCTGTAGGGCATCTGATTTGCCAGTGACTTTCAAATCACTGAATATTATTTATCTAGGTTTTTATTTGATCATTTTATTATGAAATGGAGCCTGTGATTTGTATTTGATTGCATTTTTGTATTTGGTTGCAAAGATGGGATAGAGATATTTCAAACAAATGAAGAAATCTCAAACTTCAAAGATGTATTTGTTCTGAACACCTTCATATGGGTAGGGGCTTATTTTTTTTAAGATAGTGTGTGGAATGATTATCACTGTAAAGCAGTGTGTGTCTTATTTGTGTCACGTGAAACTGGGTTCCATATGTATCATGGCCTTTTTATGCAAGTCAACCATTTAAAGTTTGTCTGACATATTTAGGCATTATCTTTTGAATTTTATGTTAACATGTACAGCATGAAACAGTGAAATGTACACAGAAGTCTTAAAGCCTGCAAGTGGTGCTTGTTGAATTCAGTGGAATTTACTTCTGAGTAGACACATACAAGATGATGCTGTCAGCTTCAAATATTATCCTTCTTACAGTACTCTTTTTTTTTTCTGAATGAGAATAGTGTTGGAGACATTTCAGGTGGATTGCACTCATGTTAAAAAGTCTTTTACTAAAAGAAAATCTCCCAAAGTCTGAGTCTCAGGAGTCATTCACTTTCAAAGGCAATTTAATACATTGGGAAATCAGACAGTGTTCTTCTCACTTAATCCTAATATGAATTTAGGAGCCCATGCTGTAAGAGCTCCCTTGCAGGTATTCCAAAGCTTGCTGTGAATGGATTTCAAGTATATACATATATGCATAGCATATGACAAATCCATAAAACTAATGAACGTATTATAGAAAAAAAAATCCTCACATAAAAACTCCACTTAACTTTCTCCTTTTCAGTTACAGAATTAAAAATATAATAATAAGGGCTGTACAGTTACACATAATTGTAATGAAAGTTGTTGTTTCTGTTGGTCACTAAGGTTGTACATAGAAATTAATAAAGGAAACAGTAATTATCTGGATATTGAAACTGAGTCAGACTCTTAGGGTTTATCTGTACTAAGTCTAAATTGATTTAGCTATCAGTTTCTCAATGCAGGGAATGATCGTTCTCTGAAGCAGGCTTGGGTAGTCTAACAGGACACTTTTCTTGCCAGCTAATAATAATGGCTAGTAGTTCTACAAAACGCAAGTAATGAAAAACAACAAACTCCATGGAACCTTAAACTCTAACTATTGTATTATAGCTTTTACTCTGCTTTGTTGCATCAGTCCCTCTTTACTTCAACAGCTCCATTGTATTCTCTGCAGTCATTGAAAGGAGGTGTTCAAACTTTCCTGCAGAACTACTGTGCTCATTCAGGGGACAAGAAATTGGAACTGAGAGAGAGCCCAAGTCACAATTTTTGATCATAGGTGTAAAATTTCACTCATTGGCTAAACACACTCAAAGGCTGAGGCAGCCTTGTTTCTTGCAAAAAAGGTGGACAGAAAAGGATTGCTCAGTTTACTTCATATCTCTGTACCCACAAGGACTAAAAGAGTTGCTTTAAAAAAAAAGAATGAAAACTTGGAATCCTGTCAGATGATAGCTCAAATGGACACTAGATGGCATGCCTAGGAACAATGCAGTACAACAACCCTACTTGAACCGTTGCTGACATGTTGAATGTAAAAGGTTTGTGTCACATTCATCCATCCATCCCTCCCTCCCTCCCTCCTTCCTTCCTTCCTTCCTTCCTTCATATATATTGCACCCTTCAGCCAAAAAGGCTTCCCAGGTGGTTTACAAATCATTAATTTGACAGTTCCCTGCCCTCATGCTTATAATCTAAGTAAAACAGGACACACAAGGAAGAGAGGATGGCAGTGGAGGAAAGGAATAAATCCAACAGATGCTGCTGCTCTTCTCTCCCTCAGAGGTCAGAGCAATGGTAGTTGGAATAAGAAGGTAGGGTCTCTCAGCAGTTGCTGGGGCCAAAGCATCATGGAGCTTTGTGCTTGCTCTTCAATCCCTCAGAGGCCAGAGCAATGGCAGTTGGAATCAAATGTGTCATAGAGCTTGGGCTGAGGTGTTATATTGCAATAGTTTTACTGCATAGCAGTAAAAGAAAGCTCTTCAACAGTTTGCCTCAAGTATTCTTATCCAAAAACTATATATGCGGTTATACAATAGCTCACATATATAATTTACTGGTGATAACAACACTTCTTTCAACAGAGTTTCTTATGTGATAATGTACTATTGATAAATCTAAATACTAAATATTAAAAATATCCTTATTTGGATCTGAAAGATAATTACCCTTGGCC